>JAOUZG010029298.1:997117-1022767 GCA_026289955.1 Argiope argentata | reverse complement strand
TGAATTTATCTGTCTAATTCCCTTTGATTTCTAATTATCGTGTAAATTCGTATTAGAACATACGGATACATGCACTTCCTCTGAGTAGAATTTACACTCAATTTCATAGAAATCTGCAAATACCATGAGCCAAAATTTAACCCTCTTACTCAAAGCGTTTTTGAGTTATCGATGACACGGAAATATGGACATTTTTCAGAAATTAGTTTTTAGAATTCAGAAAGAAAAAAAAATATTGGAATTAAAATATTGGAAAGGTGTAGGATATTGTAATTCGTCAAAATCTCGAGTTCAATTTTTTTGGTGATTATTGTACTATCTCTATACTATGAATATTACAGGGTGTCCAAAAAGTACCCATATTGATGATTTATGAATTTATTTTACAAAAACAATAGGTTTAAAAAGAATTATTTTTATGCCAATGATAAAAAGCCCTTTTAACATAACTAAGGAAAAAATACTGAACCTACATTTATAATAAATATTCAAAATGTCCATCCCTTTCTTGGAGACAAAACTGAACTCGTTTGCGCATGCTTTTGGAAACGCGTTTTAACATGCTAGGAGTGATTTCTTGAATCCTTTGGGTAATTGCGATTTTCAAATAATCTATTGTTTGAGGATCTCCTTCATAAATTTTGTCCTTTAAATATCCTCACAGAAAAAAAGGTCGGGATGGTCAGATCAGGGGATCGAGGTGGCCAAAGACTTTTCGAGATAAGTCGATCGCCGAAAAAAGCTTCAAGCATTTCCATGGTTTCCTTACTCGTATGGCAAAATTTAATATATTTGAAAAAAATCATGGAAAATGATTTTTTAAGATTTGGAGTACGGGAACGTTTTGGAAACCCAGTATTAAGTGATATATTTTATTAGTTTCTAAACATTATTTTCATTTAATTCTTTTTAGATTTACATGAAAACTTCATGTTAATCCAATTTATAAATATTAGAAAATCAGTTCTGCTGAAATTTGTTATCAGGTGTATTAAAAAGTCTTGAATAAAAATGTGAACCAATTATTTCATTTGAATTTTCTTCTTTATACAACAAGATTATAAAATCGCGCCAAAATAAAACATAATTCCAAAATCGAAGCACATTAGGCAGTAGAATTTGAGAGCAGAGTTATGTCTCCAGAAACTTGAAATTAATCAAATAAAATGTAAACATAAATCTATGAAAGATTATAGCTATGAAAAAAAGTTCTTCCTTCTATTGTTTCTGTATTGTCGCTAGATGTAAACCGGTGGATTAACCGCTAGATTACCTGTAGATGTAAACGTTTCTGGGATTGGAATGTTTTTGAAACATTTTACGTTCACTTAAAACAATTTGGTATCATAGCAGATAGGGGAATAACAAATTCGAAGAAAATTTTTCAAATCTCGAAAGCAAAGAACTTATCGAGACACGTGTGTTTCTGAACATTCAGTGGGAATTCCAAAATCGTTTTCAGTTTGTTCATAACAGATAGAAACTCCTCCCAATTTGCCCTTTCTATCTTTGCCTTTGTATGTCTTATTTATTATTTATTTTCGCTCTTTGGAGGCGCTATATTTCGATACCTCTAGGTAACGGCAAACTTCCTATTTATCAGCGAGCTGTTATTTTTATGCCTGTATTTTCTGACACCTTCCTGAGTCTTGGGAGTCGAAAACTACAACGAGTTATTTTCTCAAACATGTATTTGTAGGTCAAAGCCCGAGGGAGGAAGTTAAAACGGGTGGAATTCTCAAAATGTTCGAATATACTAAAGATAAACTGTAGCAATTTGTTTCTTACTGCAACAGTTGAAATGATATCATTAAAGATGAAAATAGCAAACAATATATATATAGCCAATTATTGATGTATTCATTTTATTTTTACCAATTTATTAATCTTAGAAAATAGATTCTATAACAAAGGGAAGCATTTTCTGGAATATTGAAATTAAATATTTTAACGAAATTTGAAGAATAGAAAACGATAGCACTGTTATAATATAGCTGTGATTAATTTTATTAATTATATTAAGAATTTTCCCAAAATAATTTTGATTATGCAAATACAATTTTTTTGCAATTTTTGATGTTTTCACCATTTTTGAAAATGCTGTATTTAACTCATCTTGACTCAAGAGTGCTCCTGTACAGAAATGATGAAATGTGTCAAAAATGTATACTTTTTGTTAGGTCATTCAAGGTCTGAATGTTCTTACATTTCTCTTAGCAGAAACAGGAAGACACTTTGTGCTATATCAGATTTTTTCATCTCCGGACTAAGTCTTCAGACAAATTGAAAGAGTTACTTTCTCTATATCATTTTTAATAGTTTTTTTTAAGTTCATGGAAAATAGTTTAATGAAATTAGCAATAAAATATGTCTTAAATAATTAGAGAGGCCATGCTATTTTTTTCCTTTATTTTTAAACCTGAACTGATTAAAAACTTTTGGTAGTCATTTATATATGAACGTACATTATCGACAATTTTTAGAAATATAAACTAGTTTATACAAGCAATGTATTGTCATTAATAAATGCCTCAAGTTCATAAATCTTATATATATATATACATTGTAAATTAAACATTCAGAAACCCTATGTGCATCACTAAGTAACGCACGGGGATTGCAGAAGTATACACCACATTATATACAGACATAACAGAAGGAGAACAACCATGATTGAACTGCGATTCGAACCCAGGACGCCCAGATTACGGGGAAGACGCTCTTTCCCTGTGCAAAAACTTATTCTAAAGGTTGTATTTTCCATAGCCATTTTAGTATAAGCTTCACAAATGACATTGATGATGTTATTTCTATCGAATTTTACACTTTTTTGAATAAATGTCCACTTGAAATGGTACGAATTAAATCAAACCAGTCAGGAAACTATCCTTAATGGCAGTTGATGGAAAATATATCTACAGCTTTAGAAAATTCTACAGAAGGGGCACCTTAGATATGAGAATGATAGGATTCCAATATAAAGTTTAGTTTTCCTCTCAGAAATGCACATAACTGTTGTGGGGATTGCCACCGCCTGAAGATGACAATACGTACATTCTTTGGCGGCTAGTGATAATGGACAGTCTTTAGGACTAAATTTTAGTTCATTAGTTCCTGCCAATGCTGTTGCTGCTATTTGGCCATTCAGATTTTTTCATGTGTCTTCGGAGGAATCAATTTGTGGAATTTATTTTGTTCTTGCATTTATGAAAAAAATGTCTCTACTTAGTAATTATTTCAGTCATAATATCCCCTAAGATAGCTCGCATATGGATGTATTATGATTCAAACACGTATTAAGTATTATTACAGGTTTGAATTCCGAAAATTACAGAATTTTCAAAAGGAAACAACTGAAAACATATATTCAGTATACTTTAAGTCTTGTAAAAAATAACAGCATAAGCCTTTTTTGCATAAAATAGAAGAAGAGAATCACAATTGCATAATTTTCTCCCTTTTCAAACTTCGAAGTATGCAAGTTTTGAGTTTGACGTCGAAGATGATGCTTTAACGACAGCGAACTTTATTTGATTTTCAACTTAATATGGAGTGGAAAAAAATTATCGAAATTTAGTAAGTACATTGTTTCTGTGAGTCGATGTCTCAATGAAATTCTTTTATCGAATCAGTAACTTGGAGCGTTATCAGACGGTTAGAAATGGTCAAACACAAGCCGAAGTAACAAAAGCCATTGGAGCTTCACAAAATTAGATATCTAAGATCTCGAACCTCTTTTATAAACTGTAATGGCAGACCGAAGATGAGGTCAAGAATGTAGACGTGGAACACTGCCAATGAAGGCCGTTATTTAACGCTAACGACTCAGAAACATAGAAATATAAATACCACTCTTCTTCAACAACGTCTTCGCTGGGCTAATAATACCAAAGTTTCGATAAAAACTATCCGAACCGGCCTTTACTCTGCAGGTCTTTATGCTCACCGACCAATGGTGTGTGTCAGGTTAACAGCAAGACACCGTCGCGGCAAGGAATGGGTAACAGAGAATGAGAAATGGAGGAGAAATGAATAGCGCAATATCCTTTTCACTGACGAGTCTCGTTTTTCTGCCCATAATAATAATTGACATATTTTCAGTAATGTATTGGCATTCAGTAATGTGTTGGCATATTTTAGTAAGTGTAAGATTTGGCGGTGGAAAAGTGATGATCTATGTTGGCATATCCATTGATGCGCACACCAACTTCATACCATTCTAATTGGAAATCTGACCGTTCACCGATATAAGGATGAGATTCTGAGGCCTACTGTAGTACCTTAAGCTGCAACATTTGGTGATGACTTCATGTTAATATACTACAAAGACATGCCTCATCGTGCTAACATGTTGAATGATTTTCTTTTGAAGGAAGGAGTCATCCGAATCAATTGACCAGCATATTCTTCTGACATGATCCCAATAGAGCAAGTTTAGGACATTCTAGGCAGACGAACCGCTGGTGCTTACCACCCCCAAATTCTCCAAGAACTGGAAAATGCTCTTTTGAAGAAATGGGGCAGAGTATTCCATACTCTCCTGAATAACCTCATTGTCTTGATGTCTCAAGGTGTTGAAATGTATTGGCCAACCGGGGAACAATACTCCCAGCTAAAAGTGATTTTTTTAAGAAACATTTTTAATTAGTTTGTCACATATGAACAAATTGTGTGTGTGTGGGTGTGTGTTAGTTTTGTTCTCACATGCTTAATAAGACACATTCCGCCAATCAAATGTTATTTTTATCTCTTCTAGCCTACGCCGTCGATAATTTATCAAACATTCAAATAATTCTCCTGGTGAAAGATCAAACGACTACCTCAATGGCCTTTAATTGTTTTGAGTCGTGCATACGCAGATTTTTCTGTCGAATTTAATACTTTTGCAAATCTTAGCTTCTTATTTTATTCAAACATATTTAGAAAATTATTTTTATTTTCAGTTACTTTAAATTGGTTTGCGAATCAAAAATTGAAATACTTTACAATTCATTTACCGAAAGCAAATAAATGAATCAAAACAGAAGAAAACTATTATCTCAACTCATCCGATTGGCGAAATAAAGGGAAAAAGTTCTAATCAAATACTAAATTTTAAATATCTCTTTTGGGATTCTATCAAACAAAAGTTTTTATTTAAATTAAATTTTTCACTATAATGACTATTAATCGGTAAAAATAATTTCAGCAGCTCTCATAATTAAATTCGGAATTGTGAAGTATAAAGGGACTTTTAAAATAAACCAACCATTTAAAAATGGATAGAAAAATCATTTTTAATGGTAGTCGATGCAAATTATATTAAAAAAAACCATTCCTAAATTGAACTAATAAGAAGTGTACCTATTAATTTATATTATTACTAAGAAGAAACCAATTATTTACGCGTTTCGAAAATACAATTCATTCAATTATCATACAAATAATCAATTGCTCCCTTAACAGTATTAAAGTTCTAAATAATAAGTGACCGAAACTTACAATATTCGATGAAACTCAACTAATTAGAGCACATGCTTCCTTTTTGATATTAATTACCAAGTCCGTATATTTTCCTGGAAATGAGTACCCATGCATTAATGAAACTCAGATTAACTACAGAAGACTGACTGAAATCAAGAAATGACTAGGATTCAGAAGAGGCTAAAAGCTTTTAGTAAAACTTCCGAGGTAAATATGATGAAAAGTAAAGGCAAAAGTCGTAGTTCGGCTTATAGGAATTTTCAGACGACATAATTATAGAGTAATTTTCTCGTAGTTGAGATCTATAATCATCTTTGCAGACTGATAAAGGTCCTATTTATTACAGTAAATGTTCATTAAAAGGAATATCGGGGTCTAATTAAATAGTTTTTTTACATGATGTAATAAGACCCTCTGTTTCTATTAAGGGAATTAGTGTTTTGATATGGATAATTACGATGATAAAATTAAAGTATATTATTATTTAGAGTCATATTTAAATATACATACTTTAATTAAAGTATATTAATATTAAAGTATGTATATTTCAATATGACACTAAATTATGATTGTTATATGATGGTAATCATAATTTAGTGTCATCTTGAAATATACATGCTATAGAAAAAAGTGTGAGAAATCTTGATGACGTATGAATAATAGAAGATTGTAACCAGTGGGAATTGTTTCTCTAAAAGCGTTCTCACATTTTCTCCGATAATACCAGAGGATGTTCATAAAAGATTATAACCAATGGGAACTGTATCTGTAAAAGAGTTCCCTCATTTTCTCCGATAATACCGGAGAACGTTCAAAGAAGATTGTAACCATTGGGAACTGTTTCTCCAAAAGCGTTCTCACATTTTCTTCGATAATACCAGATAATGTTCATAGAACGTTGTAACCTGTGGGAATTGTCTCATCAAAAGGATTCCCTAATTTTACCCGATAATATCAGAGGACGTTCATAAAAGCTTACAACCAGTGGGAATTGTCTCCCTAAAAGCGTTCTCTCATTTTCTCCGATAGTACCAGATATCCTCTCGCAGGGCACTAGCGTACAATAGCTACGAAATATTAATCTTATGTGTGGATTCAACAATTTTGCTGAATCTATCGTGTGATATTTGGGGAGGTATTTTGTTATTAATCCGGTTCAAGCGTTAATAATATTCAAAAATTGAATGTCTGCTTTAGATAAGTTTTCTAAATCAATTGAAGCAAAAAACTTTGGCTTAAAATTGTATTTGTTGTGGCAATGTCTCATTACAAATTTAATGTATTTAAGTAACTGCGTTTTTTTAATTATCGCGTTTGCATAAATCGGAATATACAAGACATTTATTTGACAGTTGTTAATTGGTAGTTTAATTATTTCTGTACTGAAAGACATTTAATTGGTATTTTACATATTTCTGTTCCAAGAGATATTTAATTGGTAGTTTACATATTTTTGTATTGAGAGACATTTAATTGGTAGTTTACATATTTCTGTATCAAAATATATTTAATTAGCAGTGGTCATTTGGTAGTTTACATATTTCTATACCAAGAAAAATATAATTGGTAGTGTTTAATAGGTAGTTTACATATTACTGTACCGAGAGACAATTAGTAGCATACTTATTTCTATACCGATAAACATAAAATTGGTAGTGTTTAATCGTTAGTTTACATATTTCTGTACCGAGAGACATTTAATTAGTAGTAGTTTATTGTTATTTTACATATTTATGTACTACTGAAGGACTTCTAATGGGTGGTTAACATATTTATGTACCAAAACACTCTAAGTTGGTAGCTTACATATTTTTGTCCCGAGAAACATATAGTGATAATTTGCATATTTATGTACCCAGAGACATTTAATTGTTAGTGGTCTCAATATATGGCTGGTTTTTTACAATATATATATACATTGAATCTGTGTACCAAATTTTATCTATATCTCTGCATTTTGTAATTGTAATTTTCACTTTTATACAGACTTCTATACAGACAGATTTCCTCTGAACAAAATTTTTTAAAATTTGACAAAAATCTGCACATTTAGTGCAAATATAGTATATCAAACTCGAACCATGTAGCTCAAATCGTTTTTGAGTTACCTTTGTCACAGACCGACAGATAGACAGAAAGATGGACATTTCCCCAAAATGTGCTTTTTCGCAGTCATTGAAGTGTAAAACCTGGAGATTAGTCGAAATTTCGTGTCCGATTGCTTTTTGTCAATTATTGTCCCTTCTCTTTATTCTGAATACGGAGAAAGCAAAAAGTAAATGTTAGCAGAATTGCCTTTCTGATCTAGAAATGATGTATTTGGTATTACAGAATTGCATTAAGATTTGCTTATTACACTAATGGATTTACTGTGCATATCTACCTAATCTACTGTTTGTTTGAATTGATATTATTCACAAACAGACAGAAAGATATAAAAATATTATTTAGACATTAGAAAACATCTATTTACATTAAATTTAATTTACTATACTATGCAAATTTTTTCCATGAAATGTATATTCGTTAAGTTTATAATTTGCATTGTTTAATAATTTGCATTGTTTAACTACCTATTGTGATCATAATTAAATTAAGATCAAATCTATTCACGCATTATCATACAAAATTATGTCATTCCTACCTGCAGTTTTTGAAAAGAAAGAATGTGTTTTAATGAAAGAGAAATCCAATTAAACTGGTCCTAATATGTCTGGAATTCTTAATTAACTGATACAAAAAAATGTTCTCTCCAAATGCTTAGCGAAAAGAAATTGGAAAAGTACTTTCCTTACTTTATAAGAAATTTCAAAAAAATGCTATTTTTTTTGTCGCCTATAAAGGATTTAGTGAAAGCCGATTAGATTCTAAAAAAATAACTTCGTGAAACGAAATAACGTTATGTGACAAGAAAATCTGCATAAGTTCAAAATAAGCGAGATTTTTTTAAATTCACAAGAAAATTTTAACATTTTTATCCCACTAGATAAAATGTTCAATATTTCAATGGTTTAATAAAATTACTTCTTATTTTCTTCATCTTTAATGTTTTTTTTCTTTTCAGAAAGTGATAACTTGAATTAAAATCTTTTTTATATAAAATTTATATACGACTTGTAAATAATATTCTTAAATATTTTTTTAGAAAATAAAAATAAACTTATCATTTGAGGAGGAACTAAAATTACTTATTGGATTTGCTCTTTTGATGAGGCAATTTGCAAGAATTATAAGTCATTAAGTTAACCAATCTTATTTAAAATGTATTAAAACTATTGTTAATACTAGAAATTTTTAATGTTTGATAACTGTTTCTTATAAATTTTTTGTGTCTAATATGTGTCCATATACAAAATTTTAGAAAATTTATTTGTGAAAAAAATAATTCGTGAAATTTTGAGATATATTACACAAAAAATTTATCGACAGATTTAATTAATGTAGTAAAATTATAATTTCATTCATACAGTAAAAGTTTTTTCATTCATGATCATCAAATTCTAAGTCTGCGAAAATAATTTCTTCTTACAGAAAAATAAACGCTAGTTTAAAATGCTATTTTCAACGTTTATTAAATAATTATATCTTCCAAACGCTTAGCATGAAACATTGTTTCAAATGTTTTAATAATAATCTCTTCTTACATTCAAATAGAGACTATTATAAAATGTTTTCTTCAACGATATTAAAGTAAACCCCTCTCACGTTGGAGTAAATGCTAGCTTCAAATACCTTCTTTTACTGAAATTAAAATAATTCCTTCTTACAATGAAGAAATACTAGCATGAAATGTCTTCAATGTTATTAAAACTATTGTTTTCTTTTTGGTGATTTTATTGATTCTAAAGCTGAAATTCTGAATGCAAAGAATGTTAAATTCTAAATTTTATTCTTCATACTCTGAAGAATATCAACGTTAAATTGACATTAACATTCATCATTTTTTGAGCTTCAATGGAAAGAATTGTAGAAGAAATCTTTTGCAAGAACATTCAAAGAGGAGCAAACAATTCTCTCTGACTGTTTAAAAATGTTACATTTTGTCATTTATGTAATTAATCACCCTGTGTAAATACAAATATTGTTCATTCACACATGAATCGCCGAAACGTGTTCACTTATTATACAACATATGCTTAATATTTCATCAGCAATAGGTATTTCACGTTGTCTTCAATTGAAAATTGTATTTTGAATACCTGATGCCACTTATTCTGATGAGTTATATACAAAAGCATAAAGATGATGCATCATTTTTATCTGCATTGATAATACATTTTTTCCCTTCCTCAATTTTTTATAACTTTGTTGATTTTCTCTCTCTCTCTCTCTCTCTCTGTGTGTGTGTGTGTGTGTGTACTAGTACTACAGAAATACAAAAACTTTTTTGCATTTCTCTGGTACTGGTTAACTCTAAGACCTCATTTACCTCGGTTTTTCCATTTCCCTTAAATTCTATTCAAATTCAAAAAAAAATTATAAAATTGTTTCGTTTTATTTTGGGAGTTTTGTTTTTGTTTTGTTTGATTTAAACCTTTTCTGTAATCAATTTACTTTAAAATTGTTCTTTTATTTCTGTTATTCAAATCACTCATCAAAACCTCATTTTTCTGGGATTTTTGGGTCACGAGGAATCGTTATTTCGACGAAATGTCAGACCTCTTGCAGAAAAAATCCCTGGTTTGAATACATGCCTGAGGGTGACTCTTAAAAAGTCCACAGGCCGCACTCATTGTATGTTTCCCCTTTCGATTTCGAATTTTAAATTAAACTTTTTTGCTAATTCAGTTCATTCATTCGTGTTCCAGTTGTAACAGCATTAGCGCTCTCTTAATACAATGTTCCTTTTGATATTGTGGTTCAGGTAATTTGCATATTAGTTTAAAACACACATATCGATAATTTTAATCAGTTTTATACTTTTGATAGCATTAATAGGATTTAGAAAGAGATTTAAGAACCATTTTGAAGAATAAATTATTTATAGTTCATTAATTTATATTAGTAAAATATTTTGAGTAAATACAAAATTAAATTATCAATTGTTTAATGAATCTGAAATAAATTTAAATAATAAAAGAATTTTTGAATTAATAAATAATTTGATTTATATTTTAATAATAATGCTTCAGCTTTTTAAACGCAAATAATGTCTTAATGATATTTTTTTATTCGAGTCTATAATCGTGAGGATACAAGAAACGATAAATTAATCGATTGATAAATATTTTAATTAATTAACATTAAACACATTTCTGGAAAAGAATGATTCAAAAATTTGTAAATTCGGTTTAAGAAAACTGTTACATCTAAAAGAAAAAAAAAATACTTTAAGAACAAACTTTATAATTTTGTAAGTGGAAAGTGATTTGTTTCAATATAAATAAAAGTTTTTAAGTTATACTCTTTTGATAATGTCAAAACATGATGTTATTTTGGGAATGAAATAAAAAAAACTGTAGGCGAAAAGTAAAAAAAAAATAAAAGAAAGTAGGCAAATAATTGAAATTTTACTATCTGCACGAGCAGCTCAAAAAATCAGTGTTTAATAACGCGTTGTCAATGCATTTACAAAAACTCTGATTTAAAAAAAATGACAACAGCAAATAAAACCTTGAAAAATGTCATTTTGTGGCCGAGATAATCTGAAATATAATAAATAAGAAATGTGCTATATTTTTTAAACAATAAAGAGGAGAAAAATGTTTGGATCACTTGCAATACTAAAGTGACTCATTCAATGAAACCATTAAAACTCATAAAAATATAATTTCACTTGCACAATCGCGGTGTGCTTGGCCATTCAAGAAATTATGTTCTGACACGATACTTTGAAATATGCATAGCGGATTTCATTTCAATCTTTGTTTATTATTACTTTAATCTTTTCATATTATTTTTTATTTGTAAAATTAATTTAAAATGAATTCTTCCTAACCCTTAAAAGCATTAAGGATAAACTCTTCGGAACCATTTTTTTATGAAATAAAAAATGCATATAATTAAATTCTTCTGATACCATCCCAGATCTACTGTCATCCCTACGCATAAATACGCACAAAAAAAATCAACCCAACCCAAACAGAAGTTTCAATTTTTGAGTTTAATTCCAAAATACATTTTAACGAACCATTTAGCGAAATATTTCCCCATCAGAGAATAAGGATTATTATCAATAAACTCTCCGAGGAAATTATCCGATGATTAAGACGTCTGCGAGGTCGAAATTACTAAACCCTTCGATTTCTTTTCATGTCCACCCCTCATTTAGGCTGCTTAAGAATATTTTTGCTCCATATCTATCCCTTTCACTCAAACATTTGATTCCGTGGGATTCTGGATCTCACTCAGCGGCGGGAAGTTAATCTAACCTTCATTAATGCATGAGCGTCATTTAGCAGGGAAATGCCCGAACTCCGTAATTAGCATCAAAAGGGAAATGTGTGTTCTAATTAGTAGAGACTGTGTCGAACATTTCAAGTTTCACTTAATCATTACTGTGTGCTTACTATCGAAATGTGGAGGAAGTTAATGAGGGTATGTGTAATTTCTCCGATACTAAGTACTATTTTTTTTTAATTTGTGTTCATCCACCATAAAATAATAATTCTTTATCGCTTTAAGTTGATAAGTAGCTTTTAAAATTTGGCTGTTCGAAAGAAAGTTATTCGTTTATGGTTTGAATATTAGCACAAATTAGTTTGAGATTTAGTTAATGGTGGTGTTATTTTGCTACACATTCGAGTTTATTTTTGCTGTTTACTTTTATGCCTTAATTTACTTGAATAAAAACATGTCAAATTTAGTTTGATTCATATTAACTGTTAGATAATTATCAATATAATGTAATGATGTTGTGAACTGCCGGAGTTTTGGCCTGGAGGTAGAACGTCTATCCGGTGTTCTCAGCTTCCTGGATTAAAGTCCTGGTTAGGGCATGGTTGTTTTTCCCCTTTTATTCTATTTGTGAAGGCTGTGAAAGAGTCCCCCCCATTCCTCTGCGAAAGCGAGTGTGTGAGTGTCGTCTTCATACGAGCTAGAAATCTGATTTCTGCCCTTGGGTTATCAGGAGTCTACCCTCAGAAGCTACTACAGCCCATTTTCAGTTGTGGCGAAGATATCATCATCAGTGTTGTTAATTTTACAATGTGGATATGATATAACCATTCTTGCTCATGATAGTGTACTTAGTGGGTCATCTACAAAAAGACAAAAAAGTAAAACTGTAAGATTGCCATTACAAAGAAGATTTCTGAAATCTGCAAATACTTTGACTTGTAAAATAATCTCTGTTGATTAAAAAAATCGATTTTTTCTCTTAAACTAAATTTATGAAGTTTGGGAATAACAACAATAGTTCCAAAAAACTAATTAAACTATGCAGATTAACATAAATGAAATTTAAGCCTATTTTTAACCAAAATCAATTTATCTGTTAGTTGAATACTTAAGAATTACTCTCTTCCAAAGGGAAATATTACAGGAATTACAACAAATGCCTGGGAATATTTATGTGTTAATAATAGAATTAAAATAAGCAATAAAAATAATAAAATAAATGGAAGGGTAAGTAAAATTCACATTTTTCTTTACAGAATACGAGAATATATGTCTTTATTTATAAGAAAACTATTTCATTGTTTGAAAAAACAATGAGCAGATTTTACAAATTTATTTTTTATTTCTGATAAACAGGCTTTCTTCTCTATAAGTACTTTATCTATAAGTACTTTAAAACATAATTGTAATAAAATTAATAAAATTAACTTTGTAAGTACATTGTAGAAATCTTTATGCAAATGAACATAAAAGGCAATTATATTTTTAGCAGCCATTTAAACTAGTATTCTTTTTGAATTTTAAATAGTAGAGACATTATTTCGTCTACAATATATTTAAACTTTTGTCTGATTTCACAGAATTTTATTAATACTGATAGTAAGTAATAAATAATTTTTAAGAATTCCAAAACAATTTACATTTTGAAAACAGCACAATTCGATAAATTATAAAGCATGATCACGTACAATAATAATCTTCATTTTAAACTGCTTTATTTTCAAAAATATTTTCTCTCTTCTCTCAGTTTAAGCAAATTTAAATATATGATTATTAACAAAAAATACAAATTAAATAATTTAAACAAATCCATTGCTTAGAGTCAATGACATTAACAGAAAATTCAAAAAACAAAATGAAAAGAAAAATCATTAATGAATGCTTTAAGTGTTTGCAAAAACAAATTTATGTAACTTTTGTTACTTCAGAGTAATATTTGAAACAAGTAACTATTCCATGATGTTTAGTTTCATAATGGATTCTGTTAATAGATATATATTTAAAAAATGAAACTCATCCAAAGTCAATAGTTGAAGTTCCATTTAACGTAATTGATTGTAAATGTTTTGCAAAGTAAATGATTTTTAACAAGAAATAAATGTCCTAGATTATATTTGAGACGTTAAGAACAAAATATTTCCAAAATGTATTTACATGTTTTAATTCGTAGTATAAGGAATAAATCATATGAGTACTTGAGATGATTTGTGGATAATTTATCTAGAATAAAATGTTCACTTAAAAACTAATTAAAAGCATATAGAATGTTAAATTTGTTAAACATACATCACCAATATTACTGTTATTTTTTTTAAAGTTAATTTTTTGAAGGATAGTCAAACCAAACTCTCTGACCCATCTCGAAGGTACGCGGAATAGACCATAAAACTGAATAACCGTGCCATCGCAACAGAACATTGGCGGGAACTACGGTGCTGAGGATCGTCACCAGCCCCGGCACAAGCCTTCCCGTAGAAATTACTTCCTGTCATTGATGGGGAAAGCCTACCCCCCTGTTAGTTTACCTTTCAGGGTGGCGAAATCCAAACAACATGTGGGGAGCATATCCTCCTCATTAGGTGATGCTCCACCCCGGGGGGGGATACTTTGAAAGATATTAAGACATTATAAATTTTAAATGATTTTTATAACAACATATTTTATCTCTACTATACAATTTATTTTCACAATTTGCTTCATATAACTGCCGGTTCACTTTAGAAAAACATTGGATTTGCCAAAATTAATAGAAACGTAAAATGTTTAATTATTTTTTTTATAATTTCATCTTAAAATCTTTGTCATCAAAATATATTTCAACTTCAGATTAAAATATGCATATTCATATTATTTAAGAAGTCACAGCTCTATTCTTTATACCATGCATTTACATAATTTAATGATTAAATGATTATACTTACAAACATACAACAAAGAAACCAGCAATCATATTAGGAAGTGTTATTTATTTATTATTATTATTTGTCTTTGTCTGATTCGGAAAATAACAATTAAATATTTTTTTTATTTAAATAATAAATAATTATTTTATCATTCTGAATGTAAACAAATTTATCACATACAAAAAGGACAAATATTTATTTTTGATTTCCAAATACCTAAAGCGTGTTTAGAGAAACCAGACATCTCCATATCTCATTGAAGGCATTATCGATCTGGTGTCCCTCGAACAGAACTTCTTCATAATTATGTCGTCTGCATGGCTCCATAAGGGTAATTCTAAACTCTTCTTTCTTTTGATGACTTCCTCAACAGTATCTTTATTCCATACTCATCACCGGTGCTCAAATATTTCATTTCGACTGAAGACTTAGCTAAGTAGATGGGATTTCACCTCATTTTCCTCAATTCATGAGGGTAAATTAATCGAAAGTTTATGCAACATAGCAATTAGTATCCAAAAGGTGAATTTGTGTTCTAAATTTTGAAATTAGGCTTAATGTTCGGAGTTTCGATCACTCCAAACTATCATTCACAATGCTGCTTTGCGAAATGGAAAATGTTAAAGAGACCGTGAGGTATTTGAATATTTTTATTTCGAATTTTATTAATATTATATTAGCATGTCACAAACTTTATACGTTACATAGCTCACGTTGGGAAATAGTTTTCCAATTTGTTCATCTGATGGCTTTGATTTCTAAAATTCTCTAGAGAAAGTATTAGTGAATTTGCGAAACTCGTCTGATGTATGTATTGTGCAAGAAGTCCAACTTTCTGAATAATTGAAAACAGCTCTTCATTTTCCAAGGAAACACGAAAAAAATGGCAGCAAAAACACACAACACTCTTTCCTGCCCCTGCAACTATAACCCAATGATTTAAACATATCATAACGCCATCCTGTGCCCCCGGTGCCTATAAAGCTAAGTTATCTAACCAGTTGGATGGCACAAGATGGGAGAAAAAAGTTTCGGAGTTTCGATCACTCAAAACTATCATTCACAATGATGCTTTGCAAAATGGAGAATGTTTAAGAGGCCGTGAGGTATTTGAATGTTTTTATTTCCAATTTTATTAATGTATTACTAGCATGTCATAAGCTATATACGTTACAGGACTCAAGTTGGGAAATAGTTTTCCAATTTTTTCATCTGAAGACTTTGATTTCTAAAATTTTCTAGAGAAAGTATTATTAATTTTACGAAACTCGTCTGGTGTATGAGTTGTTCAAGAAGTCCAACTTTCTGAATAATTGAAAATAGCTCTTCATTATTCAAGGAAACACGAAACAAATGGCAAAAAAACATACAACACTCTTTCCTGCCTCTGCAACTATAACCCAATGATTTAAACATATCATAACGTCATCCTGTGCCCTCGGTGCCTATAACGCTACATTATCTAACCAGTTGGATGACACAAGATGGGAAGAAAAAAAAGAAGAAAAAAGGGGTAATCTGCACTTTTGAGGGACTTTTTAAGTTATTATTTGGGTTGATTATCACAAGGGGAATTCTGGTCTCAACTATTGCAGGTCTTGAAGATATCTTGGTATTTATGAATGTGGTTTAATATGGGGTGGATTTTGCTACGTGAAAGGGTATTTGATGCAACTCTCCTGTACCATTCTTCTTCGTGAATTCTTTCTTGCTTTCTCATGTGCCATGAGAGAGGGAGTAGGCACTCTGTGGCATCGTGAATTGGGGATCCTATTTCCCCACAGCTACAGTAAGGAGAGTTGGCTAGATGGAATATGTCGGGAAGGGGCCGTGTCCAGTGAAGAAAAGGACATTCGCTCTGTTCCAGTTGGCAGAGTAGAGAGAAACTTTCGGTATTATGTTAGATGTGGAACGATCTGTTTCGCCTTCTTCCCATTCCTTTTGCCATCTTGTCATCATATCGGTTTGGAGCATGTTCTTCAGATGAGATCTTGGAAGCTTCATTAAATTCCTATCTTCATTATTTATTTAGTGTTATAAGCATGGAGAGACAATAAAACACGCTCCTATTCTGTCCACCCCTATGACTATTGATTAATGTCTGATATTTATTGGTTAACACGTTATAAAGAATTATTATATGGGATAAAAAAAAGTCGGAAACCGTAAGCTGTTTGAAATTCGAATGGGAATTGACTTTGGCTTAGTAAGTTGACTACCGAAAAGAAACTGAAGACTTATGCTAATTCATATAAACAGACTCATAGGTTGTTTGTGGTTACAAAATTCCGAAATTAGGCTTAATGTTATTATAAAAATACAATAAGAAAAATTAGAGACCAGCGCAAAAAAAAAGAACAGCATAAAATTAAATGCTATGTACAAATGTAAAAATAACAGAAAATTAAGATGTCTATAGTGCTACTCTTGTGAATAATGTTCTTGAAATCTAAACTGATGTTGATTTTCTTCAAGATGGCGAATCATTTTTTCTTCTTCAAAGAATCAAGAGGCAACACTACAGACTTAAACTCCTTCTAATTCAGATGTTGCCTCTTTAATGTGGAAAGAGGAAGTCAGCATGCATTGACGTGACATCAAGATTTCTGCAGGGGCAGAATGCATTAAGGATCAGATTAAAACGTCGAAGATATGAGGGGAATGGCTCGTGGAATGTAAAGAAAAGAATATTATTCCTTTACATTCCGCGAGCCTTTCCTTTACATTCCACGAGTAAAGGAAAGAATATTTTTCCTTCTCCAGTTAATTGATAGAAGGGAGACTTTGGAGAGAATATGGAAACAAAAACAGCCGAAACATATATAAAGTCAGAATTTGAAAAACCCATCATTACATACATATACAAATATAAAACCTGCTTGTAAAACAACCATGACCCGATAGCTCTTGACGCTCTATCTAAGAGCATTAATTTTCCTAATTTAGAATTCATCTCACTTTATCTTTTCATGTTAATGTAGGTTTTCCAAGATAACAATTCATTTGCTAGAATTATCTCCGGATCTAGTTTCTTAGTTGATATAGAGCTAAGATTCATGTATATTTCAGAAGATTCATTTTTGTCGAAAATATAGTCAAAGTCAGGGACCATTGATTAGACATTTATTCGGATTCTGAAAAATAAATATTTCTAAATCTATCATAATCAATATAAGTTAATTGTATTGCTTAGCAATATAATAGATTCAGGAAACTATGGTAGTAATTTATAAATTTTTATGCTGCGGGTCTACAGGTAAAAGGGTATGTTTACGAACCTGGTGCATATTAAATCTGAGAACGAAATAAAATTTTGTTTAACGTTATCTCATTTTTGTGAAATTAAATTTAAATAACTTTAACGTGTCCGCTATCCAACGGGGGTGGTATCCCGAATGAGGATTGGATGCTTCCGAAATGGTGCTGGATCTCGTCACCCTGGAGGGTACACTAATAGGTAGGGGTTAGACTCCTTTTATTGTATATACGGGACGTACTTCCTACGGGAAGAATTGTACCATAGCCAGTGATGGCCATTAAGATTCACAGTTACCACCAGTATTGCTGTTGCTGCGGTTCAGTCCTTCAGTTTTATGGTTTAAATCCATGTGCTTTCATGGTGTGTCGGAGAGTCTAGATATGATTTAACATGCTAGCTGCTACTATTCACACCTAATATTCGAATTATCTGTATGGTTAGATGAACCATTATTTGATATATCTTAACTAATAAAATAGATGGTTTGGTTTGAATTTGAATTTACTGACACAAGAATGATATTTAGATTACCTGTACCACACATTTGATTGATAACGTAAACCCATGTATATAAAATTCTTAAACATAATATAAAAAAGCAAGAAACATATAAAATAAAATAGCATAAAACATATAAAATAGAAAAATCATGAAGCAAATGTGAAAACATGCAATAAACAATAGCGAAGTATAAGGAACAAATATAGTAAGATATTAAAATTTCAAATTGAATATAAAATTTGCATAAACATCTCAAATATATAAAAGGCTAAAATTAGAACAAAATATTTAATTTGTTGTTAAAAAATCAATTAGTCTAAAAAATGACTAAAATTGGGACCTTTACTGAAACAAATTTATATCAGTAGTAACAAATAATATAAACGCAAAGGATTGAAATCGGTACATTTTGTTAAAATATGACTATTGAGTCTGGTATTCTGCGTAAAGAGTATATCGGTACCGGATCCCTAAATAACAAATGCTTGTGGGTTTAATGAGTATGCTCAATTCGAAGGTGAGTCATTTTCACATTAGTTTGACGAAAAATTATAATAGTCCATGCGTTAATAGTAAGATTGAAGATAGTTTGGTACTATAATGCAAATATATTTGGTTATAATATTAGTTAATAAATTTGGTTATAATTTGGTTTATATATTTTGTTTGTAATGGTTTATAGATATCATTATAGCAAATATGATTTGGTACAATAATTATTAACTTTAAATGTATAACACATTATACGGTATAAAGGTTTTAACACATTATACATAGGTAAAGTGTTAAAACTCAAATTTAATTATTATCATCTTGTAATATAACATTGTGTTCCTTTAATTTATGTGTCAGATATATCTCAACTTGTAAGGTATTGGTGTCTATTTTTAATCATGTGCTTGTACTAAGCTTTAATCTGTGCAAAAAAATCATGCTTTACAATCACATAAATACATCGTTTTAATTCTATATTTAACTTGTTTATGTGACATTAAGACGCTATTTATGTGAGACCTTTCACAAAAAGTTCTGTTAGTTCTGTAGAATCATTTTTATAAAAATGTAGACAATTTGGGTGAGTTTATAGATGTTCCTCTAATTTATGGAGCAGTAGAAATTTTATCTATTCAAAATTTTTCTCAGCAAACTGATTTATTGTCAAAGTTAATGCTTTTCTTTAATTTATTTTTATCCTTCAATAGTTATATTCAGCTGAACTAATTATATTCAGCTCAGTATTTTAATCATAATGAAGAGAAAAGAGTATCAAAGTATACGGATTCGAAAATCAAATTAATATAATTTTTAAGAAGTATCTGAACGAAAGAAAAAAAATGTTTGAAAGATGTAACACGCTATTCACATCAATCAAGTCATGAAATATTCATAATTATTAGTAAGATAATAATAATTCAATTATTTCTTAAGAAAAATTGATGTTTTCTTTTTTCTCAACCATTTTGAAAACGATTTAGAATCACATAGTAAACTAAACATGATAGAGTCGAAGGGATGTAATTATAAGTCTTAGTTTTTAAAAAATAAAAATTTTAAATTTAATATTTTTAAGAATTTTAAAATCAGCACTTTGTATCACTTAACAAATAAAAAAAGTAATAAAATTTTTTAATAAATAAAAAGAATTTTTCAACGTGCATTTTTTATTAGCCTGGAATCATACCAATGTGATTTCGTATATTTTAATCTTCACTAAATTTTTAACAAATTTAATTTTTGCCTAATTTGTCAAATTTTTAATCATGTTGATTTCGCTAAATAATATCTTGATTAAAATGAGTTAACAAACATTGAATTGTAAGCAAATTTCTTGATTTCTTTGATAATTAGAATTTATCTTTTTAAAACAGAAATAATAGTTGATTAAATAGGGATAGAATTCATTAGTTTATTATGATGCAAAATGAAACTTCATTAAAATTAATAAGAATTTTCACAATTTTAATATGCGTTTTTTGATCGTATTATTTTAATTTTCTTCTATTTTGCATAATTTTTTTTAAAAAAATTGATAATTGTAAATTAGGTAATTTACTATTGTAAAGTATAATAATTGATAAATAATTACACTGAGTTCAGTAATTTCCCAACTGGTTATATCATTAAAAAATATAATCAAAATTTCTGATTTTAGAATTCATCAAATAATAAGATTAGCAAAAATAGTTAATTTATTATACAAAATTGCATCATATTTGAAGTAAAAGTTTTTATGTTTTGTGTTTTTGTAATCAATTTTTTTAACATTTATTATATAGTAATGTTTCAAGATTATAGAGATTGGTAGGTTTCGAATATATATTTTTCTTAGTTATTTAAATAAAATTTAGAATAAGAAGAAAATTAGAATAGTTAGACATCATAATTAGTAAATAATATTTGATATAAAATACTGTAAAAACTGTACAAACCTGATATTTTATTAATTAGCTTGATATTATGCTCTTCTGAGAGAAAATCAAATAAAATATTATCTTCAGGCAATGATGGATAAAAAAAAATTTATTCATCATTCTTTTTAGATTTAGAATAAATAGTTTTTTTTTCATTAATGCTTTATATAACATATGCAACAAAGCAGCGCAGCTTTAATCAATTGTTAATTAGATAAATTTATAAATTAAAAAAAAACTCTATAAAAAATAATTAAATATTAAAATAAGATTTCAGAAAAAATTTTGTGAATCCTGAAGAATTATTTCAATTCCCGAAATGAATTTAGGTTTTCAGTGAGAGTACTTTCATTGAGTTATAAATTTTTAAAAAATCATTTATTATCTAATTAATTCTATTTCTTTTCCTATATCTGGTTTATTTTTATTTTCATTTTTCTTTATTTTTCATTGTGATTGTTCAAGAGAAAAGAAATTCTGATTAATTGGAATTAAGTAACTAAAAAAATCAAATAATGCAACTGAAAGCATTAAATATTATGTTGTAATTTTTTATTAGACGAACGATTACTGCTGACATTATCAGATAGAACAGGATAATCTATTTTTATTTTTAACTTTTATATCTATTATGAAAAAAAATTCCATCCACTGGTAAAACATTCCACCCAAAGAAAACGAGAATATGGCAGTAAAGAAGAAAACTGTAATGTATTTGTCTTTTTAATTGCAATGAAAATTTTTATATTAACTTAATAATGCTTCTATATTAATAAAATATTAAAAATGATATTCGAAAAAAAGTTCCTTGTAAAATAAGTAATTTGATTTATTCTATTATTTCTATTCATTCTATTTTTTCTATTCATTCTGATTGTACATAAGAATGTTGAAATATTGAAATATTGAAATTATAATTAAATAATTCAACACAAACTAAAATTGATAATATCGCAAGATAAAATAATATTATAACTGCCTCAGCAGAAAATAAAAAAAATATATATTTGTTGTGGTATACATCCAAATTAAGTTATTTATTCTACAAAAATAAATGTAGATTAAATGATATTCAAACATAAAATAAACAGAAACATAATCCAAGAAAGTTGGAACCATATTTGATAATAAATTTCATTTGGAGTTTGAAATATATTAAGAACTAAAATTATAAAATAATTAATGTAAATCAATAAAATCAATTAATGTAAATAAATGAGACCACCTAAAATACGAGATAATTTGAAGATAAGTAAGATAGGAAAAAGCTATAATATATTTTTCTTTCTAATTTTAATAAAAAGAAATTTGTATAATATTAATAATGTTTCTATATTATTAAAATATTGAATCTGAATGGTAGCAAAGTATAAAAAAGCTGCTTTTTAAAATATTTATTTTGATTTGTATTCTTCTTATTCTCAATGCATCTAACAATACTTAAACATTGAGTATATACTTTCTAATATTTTCTTTAAATTTAAATATCGCAAGCTAAAATAATACATAATATAAAATTGAAATCTATTTTAAATCTAAAAAATTGAATCGAATGAAAAATAAAATTGAATTGAAACATAGCATAAAATTCGAAATCAAATATTTTTGAACAAATATATTTTTTTTTGAAATACATTAAAAACAAACATATAATTTTTCTAATAAAATTATAAAATATATTAACGCATAAGTCAATACAAAATCAGCGATAAACCGACGCATTAAGTCATCAATTTATTTTCTTGCCCTTCCGACAAAGAAAGCTATCTTGAACATACTGAAAAGCTAGCAAAGAAGATTTAATGCATTTCGGATCCATACCTTTAACAAGTGTATTTCCAATCCATATATAAAAGTTTTAAAGTTTTTTTTTCAAAACTTCAGCACATTTTTATATTACACTTTCTGATTTTTTTTTCAATTCATTCAATCAACAAAAAGTGAGAAAAGAAACTGCTAGACATATTTTTAACAAGGCGGCTCATTATTTAAACCCATGTATAGATGAGATAATATTTCCCTCATATAAGTTGTTTGCCCCACAAGGTGATAAGGTGCTCATTCAAAAGTACTTCTGGAAAGTGAAGAAAGTTGGTAAATCTTTCAGGAAAAGAATGAATGAAGTAGAACGTCCCAGGACTATCATTATTATAATTGCCATTCGTGACAACGCTCCCATTCGGAAAAGTAGAAAGAGGCAGGGCGGGAAAAAGAAAGTTAGAAGAGGTAAAAAAGTTTCTAGAAAGGAAATGCGATAAATTGAATGGACTTCACGCTCCAACCTAACAATATTCTTTCTGTTACACCGAGGGAGAAGGAGAAGAAACTGGATATATCTATAAAAAAGCTGATAGGTCAAAAATTCTAAATTCTTTTTGTTGTAGTTAGAAAAGAGGATGAAGACAAATTCTTGACATTAAGTTTTTTTTCCCTCACTTCATTCCATAACAGGAAAAAAGGATTCCCCCAAGCGGCCGGGGACATGGAGCCAAAATGACTCCATTTTTTATTTTTTATTTTATTTCTGTTGTAAGCAGCTTTCAAATTTATTGTGGAAACATATTACCTTCTAAAAATTGTGTAGTTACTAAAAATATAAAGATAATAATTGTTATAATATTGGCTCTTAGATGCTGTTGTGTTTCGCTTTATAACAGGAAGAAGGGTGCAGTATCTTCCAAGGTAAGTCATAGAACAGACTCTTCGACCCGCCACACGGATTAACTATAAGCACTGAATGGCCGGACCGCCGTAACAGCAATCAGTGGGAACTGTGGTTGAGTCCTAATGGCCATCATCGGCCACGGTACAACCCTCCCAGAAGGAAGAACGTCCCGTCATCGATGGGAGGAGCTTACCCCCCTCTATTAGTGTACCACCGGGTTGGCGATATCCAACCACCATATCGGAAGCATCTCATCCCTAATAACGAGGTGCTCCCCCGGGGATTAGCTTTTAAGGATATGGCATAGGTATACTCCGTCCCGGCCGAAGCCATTCGGATATAACGATGAATCGCCGCAAAGCAACCCCCACTGAGCACGGAAGTGCAGGTTAATGAAATTAATTTTCAAAAAACTTAATTCAAAGGACCAGATCAGAAAAAGATTCGAATTTAAATTCTCAAAAATTGTCACCTTGTCTCCAAGTATGTAATTAGCAAACATGTCAACAGTTATTAGAGGAGCATAAAAATGTAAACATCGTTAACTAAGAAAATGCTGTTAAAAAGAAAAAGGTATAAACATTTCAACAAATATTAGAGGAACATAAAAATGTAAACAACGTTAACTAAGAAAATGCTGTTAAAAAGAAAAAGTATAAAACAACTATGTACAAAGCAAACTCTTGGTGATCCAAAATCAAATAACATATATACAAAATATAGTTTCCATATACAATATAGACGTAAGAAAACAAAAGTCAAAGCAAAGAGTAATTTCAATCGTGTTTCACGGATTCCAACCGCATAAGATTATTCATAATTTCGGAAGCACTTGCCATAAAGCGAGGGAATTTTAATAGCAATTTTATGTCCAAATGTCTCCAGTTTAATTGTCATGTTGAGCGGGCAGTTTCCCATAAATCACATACCTTTCGCTTCTGAGGGTATAGACCCAGGGGAAACTGATGAGAAACGTCTGAAATCCAGCTCACACACGCCACAAACCTTTTTTTACGGTGCCGACTTCTTTCACGCATTTCATTCATCCAACCACAGATCTTAAAACATCCAGAACATAGAAATATCCCTTCTGAACCAGTACAGCCAGTGGTAATACTCCCGACATAGAGGACTTTGTGACCACCACATATAAAACAAGCGCCAGCCATGCACTGTCGGGGTGTCTTCAACCGGTGAGGTTCAAACTCGCAACCTAAAAAATGCGAGTCCAACGCTATACCAAAGATGCTATCCGGGTCCTTGTCCCTTAGACGAATCGTGTGTTAACTAAAGTCAAAGATAACACTAGCCGATGTCAATTTGAGACTCTATTCGAAAAAATAAGCCTTGCATTTATTTTTTTCAACAGGACAAAGAGGCTGGAACCTTCCAGATTTAGAAAAAAACTGAATTTATAAGAATATTCTTGAACAAACAAGAAATAACGGAAAGTAAATCAATAACAAAAACAATTATTAGACAACTTTCCTGCAGTGAGATACGAAGGTGTAAACTCTCGTTTTCAGCTAATAGCTAAACTTAGCCAAGCTGTAATAAATTTTATTACAATAGTAAATGTTGAAAACTTTTTATTAGAAAACCAAGCAATCTTTTAATGTATATTTTCTTTGTTTGGATATTTTCGAATCAAATTGATGTTAAAAATTGTTAGAATTTATCAAACAAAAAGGAAGAATACAACATTCTAAAATTTTATTTTAAGAATATTTCTTTATTTATCTTGAATTATTCAAATTAAAATCAGTATCAGAGACATGGGGCCAATGACTTAAGAAATATCAACAAAAAGAAAAAGAATAACTCGGTTATATACCAGTAGTCATACATAGACTTTTACAAACATATTACTGAAAAAACAGTTTGAAGGTATTGAGGAGATGATTGCGTTTGTAGTTGATTAACCTACCTATTTTTCACTAGGCCCGAACTCCGAATATTATGGTTAGAAGCCATAAGATAAAGCAAAAGGGACCCTTAAGCTCGAAGGATATTAACTGGCTTTTATAGAAATCACCACAGAGTATCCCCCCAGTGAGTTGGCGAACGATACTTATGTGAAGTGTTGGTGGTGATGTTAACAACTGTCGT
>JAOUZG010029298.1:969411-992117 GCA_026289955.1 Argiope argentata | reverse complement strand
CTTTAAAATTTTGTCTGTCATCTTCGACAGTGTTATTCTTAATGCCTGTAAAATTTCAGATTGCTAAGGTGAAAATTGCAAAAAGCCATTTTAAAGGTCCCTGGTCGCCTTAAGTATCGAAATTGTCATAATTAATTATAATTATTATTTTATTTTATTATCCATGGTTTATTCTTTGAAGGGTGCCATGGTATTATTTTTTACTTTATGGAAAAAAAATGTTTTCAATTCTAATTTAGGATATGTTTTTTTTTTCAAGCAAAATAAAAGCTTTGTCAGAATAAAACAGAAATCACTGGATTGTGATGTAGTTATATTTGATTTATTTAATCTAGCTCAAAACAACGATTTCATTTATAGGATGATGGTATCATCAAGCATTCTTTAAGAATTACGTAACAACTCTGATTTTCGTATAATTTTAACGAGTAATTTTTGCATTTAAATTTATTTCATGTGTATCAGAAGCGGTTATAAAGATTTAGAGCAAATTTTATATTTAGTTAAGGTTTCGCTTTTTTTAATTTCTTTTTACAGGAATCTTTCCTTAAAAAAGGAGAGTAAAAAAAGAAATGCTTTTTTTTATAATTAACTATTAGAACAAATATTTTCAATATCCGCCTCTCAAAGAACGGGCAATATTTTATAGTGCTGTGAACAGCATGAATGATGCGTTACGGATTAAAGTTTTGCATTACGGATTAAAGATGAACTTTTGCTTCACTTATTTCAATTACTTCTATTAGTCCACACTCTTCATATAGATATTTATATATCTTGTTCAAATTTTCAATCGTCAATTAAATATTTCTTATTCATCCTAAAAAGTTCAAATACACTTTTTTTAAACTTGTAGCAGATGACACTCGATGTTAAAACAGTTTTTTTTTTAAATATTAACTCACTCATTATATTAAATTAATTTTTAATACTTTAAATAGAGTTTTCAGTATGTAACGAAAATTGAAACCAACAGGCAGTAGTTCCATCTGTAAAATACAAGCATTTTCGTATTTTTCCCTTGAAGGGAAATATTGGGATTGCAAATACGCAGAATAATATTGATAAAATATTAATATTATTTGCAATTATTTAATAAAAATTCACTGAAATAATTTTTTTGACTAAGTAGAAATTAATAGGAAAAAAATGTGTTTATTCAGTGTTTACTTATTTATTTATAAATAATGCCTCTTAATTTCAATTTTATTTACTTAGGTGTCAACAAAAAAAACGCAAATTTTGCCTAAAAAGACTTTTCATTATTAACTATTAGAGCTTTTTTGTACAGCTCTCATACTGAGAATGTCATACAGCGCCATCTGGAAGCCTATTTCCCCAAGCTCAACATGATTATTAGTACAAAAATATACTTAATGAGAGATAAATTGTAAAATTAGCAATATAATAACATATTATAATCCAAGTAAATTCATGATTTTTTTATTTAGCTAACAAGTTTATATGCAAATAAAACAGAAAATTATTCATATGTAATAAATAAGGGATTCGTTCTAAATATTTCTGTAAAAAAGCAATTTTATATTTAAAAAAAAGTCCAAATGAGGCTCGGTTTTCTAGATTTTATGCTTGTGATATTCATCGTTACAGTTTATTTTATTTTGAAATTTGCATTTAATTTATGTTTAAGCAAAAATAAAAAAAAACCTTCTATATACGGAATTATATAAATTTTTTTGCTGCCTAACTCATATGAAATTGAAATAACAATACATATCCAAAATGAGTAAAATATCTAATTACTAGATAAAATAATGAGGAAATATATCTTAGATTTTACCTTTAATTGATTATAATTAAAAGAAAAAAATCAGATAAATATCAAGAAGAAAACACAATCAACGTATAATTATTTTTTCCCTCGCAGATATGAAAAAAATATTTCAAATTAATTTCTAGAAACCAAATAAAACAATCAGTGAATAGTTAATTATATTTATTTAAAACCGTTCCATGTTTTAAATATTTAATAAATCCCGAATTCATGTTTATAAGAAATTTAGGAACCTATGAATAATATAAGAATCTAATTAATTTTCTTTGTAGAAATGCTTACATATTTCTTTCCTTAATTGTTGTAATTTGGTTAGTTAAATTACTAATAAATTTTAGTAGTTATTAAATTATTAATAACTATGCATTGTAACTTATTATTTTCTTGGATTCAAAATATACAAAAATGAATTATTGTGCTCGAAAATATTCAAACTGGAAATTTTTTACTAATATACATGTTGGAAATCTTTCAGAATATGAGAAAAGCCTTTACAAAAATAAGGCGTTTCTCATATTCTGAAACGTTCGTGACGGTAACTGAAACGCTCTTTGAAGCGGGTGAAATTTTTTATATATTTTCTAATCTAAATCCATCAAATCAAATTTTGAATGAAAAGTATCGAGATGTAATTTATCCTTAGTGAAAATATTAATTAGTACGTTAACTAATTTGTTATTTTGTTATCTATTTGTTATCAGTAAGCAAATTTAATTTCTAAAATGGGCATATGTATGAAATGAGCTAAGAACGATGCCCATCTGCATGTATGTGGTTTTCCAAGGGTGTAAACACGAAAACTCAAAAAGAAAAAAAAAACGATTATTAGGTATTTAACTCTTTGCGATCCGATGTCGAGTGTGACTCACTATTTCAGGTTGTGTATCATTTTGACGTTTTATTTATTTATTTTTCATATTCAATTGTTAAAAACGTCTACAAAATGGTTAAGAGATGTAGATTAAGTTTTCAAAGAAATTCGACTTAAAAGAATTAAGCATATTTATTTTTTAGCAATAAACAAATATTTGTACTAGGTAAATAATTTTGCATCTAATTCTTTTTCGGGGTGCGAATGGATAATATTTTAGTTTCTTAATCGATTTAGTTTGTTGAACTGTTACGAATTTTGTTTCAATCGATCAGCAAAAAGGAACCCAAAAACATCTTTATTATAGATTAATTTTTATAGTAATTGCCAAATATTGCAATTTAGTAGACTCTTTTTTCAACTATTCTTACCTGTTTGAAGACATACGGCATATTATTTTAGTATGTTCATATAAACATATTTTATAAATACAAACAATTATAATTTAAGATATTCAAGGAGAACGTCTATTACATTCAGTTTCAATATATGATATCCAAACTTAATAAGGATTGAAATAAACAAAATCAGTGGAGTTATAAAGTATTTTTAAAAATATATACGGTTTGGTACAATGGAATTAAAAATGCATTTTGAATACACACTGCAAAACGGAATTTGTACTATAATCAGAAAACACAAAAGTAAAAGTCGTATGAATCAGTGCTTTTATAAGTAGCTATTTTAAAAAACAGTATTTAAAACCCTTTGGAACTTCTCAATTAATTAATTTATTTGCTTTTATTCTTGTTACTCAGCCTATCATATTTCTAAAATTTTATAAGCATATTATTTTTGATATAGGACATTAAAAATTCTTCAAGAAATATCGTAAAAATTATTTTTTGACATTTATTCCAAAACAATATAAAGAACTGGTTGGTTAAACATTGTATACCTTCAACAAACTTACATACGAAATGATATTTTGAAATCGATCAAAATATTCAGAAAATCTTACGTGACGAAAAAAAATTCCAACATTTTTATTCTCGTATATTTTAGAATTCTTAAAAAACTCTTCCATTTTTAAACTCCTTCACTACGGTCTCAATATTCAACTATTTGGGTGCAAAAATAACGCAATGCAGTTGTCAACTCCGAATTCTTGGGAATGTATACGAAAGAATGGCAAAGAAAATAACAAACATCTTATAGAAAGAAGGCCTTCATTGCCAAGAGGTATAGAAACAAAACACCACCAAAGAGAACAAATAAATAACGCGGCAATAACAAAGGAAGGAAAAAACAAAGAATAAATTGGGAGAAGTTTCTGTTTGTTGTATGTTTTCCTGAAACGATATCAGAATTCGCAATGAGTGTCCTTAAACATCCTGGTCCTCATGAGGTACGACTTTATGGTACACAAGAGTGTGTTTGTTCCAGATATATTTAATTGTTTTAGGTAAATCTTTATACGTTTGGTGCATTTTTACCAATTCAAGAGACATGGAACATGATTTATTAATAAAACAAAACAAAACTGCACTGCAATTTGAAACGTATTTGAATAATAAATATTGAGTTTTACTTAAACTATGTATCTAACCAATTTTCGTTAATTGTAAAATTTTTATACTTAATGCCATTGCATTTGATAGTTCTTATTGTTGTAAATCCATTTTTACTGGGGGGGGGGACCTCGAAGTGAAAATGGGATTCTGGCATAGTGGTTGGATTTAGCCACCCTGGAGGGTACACTTATAGGCGAGGGTCCGCTCTTCCCATCCTCATTCTTCCTACGGGAAAAGTTGTACCGTGGCCAGTGATGACTCTTACAGTTCAACCACAGTTCCCGTTACAGTTGCTTTTGATTTGGTCCGGTCTTTCAGTTTTATGGTTTAAATTCTTATGCCCATGGACGGGTAGGAGAGTCTGGTATGACTTTCTAAAACCAAAGAAAATAAAATAAATTATAACTAAAATGAATTAACACGGTTTCAATTCCGCAAAAGAAAATGAAACCCAGACACTATCATTTTTACAGCATTGTAATTATTGTAAAGTTTCGATATCAATTATATCAATCAAAAATTTACTTTTATCTTATTACCTAAACATGACTTTTTTACTTTTTTTTATATACGAGGTTGAAATATGGAAATTATTGCAAATCTTCGTAAAATTCCATTTCAAAAATGTATCTTTTATTAATATTTCAGAACTATATGAGACTTAAAAACACATTTTAGAAATATGTTTGCATGTTGCTGTCTGTCCATGAACAAGATATCAGGAAAAAACTTTTAGCTAAGCAGATGAAATTCGAAATGTTTTAAATCGTGACTGAATTTTAAGATTTACATCAATTATTGAACGAAATCCAACTGCAGTATCTTTGTGATTCTCTCTATTCAGGTCACGTGAACACAATAACTTAATGAAGTGAAGAGAAAATGTATAAAATGTATTCACAATTTTGGCGCATAAAATGGTGTCTACATCAGATTTTGTTGACAATATACCAAAGGTTAACCATAATTTGACCTACATTGACATGCACAATATATCAAAAGCTAACCATAATTTGGCCTACATTGACATGAAAATATAAAGACGATAACTTAAAATTACGAAGACTTAGTCACAAGCAAGTTGATACGCATTTATAGAGTAGATTTACATCAAATATTACAGAGAACACTCTATAAGCTTTTTGTGGGTCCCCTCACATGTTGATTTAAATAGTAATGAGACAGCTAAGAGAACCTAAGCTGAGATATTTCATGCTGATGCAACACTAACATTTTTAAATCTCCTCCATCAAAAAAATGTAGTCGAGTGCACTTTGTAGGGTCCCATCTGCTCTCCCTTGGTACTTTGTTAAGAGTCCTGGTTGGTGTCATGTCCGGATATCTCCAGAAAACAGCAAATGGCAATCCCTAGTTTTCAGAGTGGACACACCACATCCCTTATCTTCTAAAATGACCAGAGGAATTTTGATGAATCTGCTTGGTAAAAGGCAGATCAAGCCTCCCCCAATCATAATTTTAAATGCTTAAATTATACTAATTTTTTAAATTTTAAGGGATTTGCTATTGTTTTGCACTTTTTAAAGATCTTTGGTTTTTAAAAGTGTAAAATAATAGTGGTGGTTTATCGATAGCTGCGATCAGAAACAACAACATCATATAATGAATTTAATCTTTCTAAAGATCGACCGTCTATGGATCTATTCTTCACATGTATGTAAACTGTGGTAGTTTATAGACTCAATAACTTATATAAAATATGGTAGTCGATTTGGGTACCGAATTCTTAGTTTTGTGCTAAATTTTAGTTTTAACTGAATCAACTGAAAAAGTTTTTGAAGTATAATTTGATAATTCTTTTCCAAAATGCATTCGATTATTTATTAATCTACAAACAACAAAACTCTAGCGAGCTGAATACAAAAAAAAAATAATAATAATAACACTCGTAGCTTTTACGTTCTACCCCGGGGGTTAAATTTTTCATGTGGGGGTATACGATTTTTTTTCAAGGAATATGACAAAAAGATGTCCCCTTCTAGTCCCACAGGCTGCCTTATAATTGTCAATAATAGCTAGTTAGTTGTCTAATAGCTGGCGAGGGGGTGGTCCTCACCGGCTTTTCAATGGCCTAATATTTATGATATGTATTCAGTGTAAAACGTCTGTTTCGTCTTTTGGGTTATTTATATTTCCTTTTTTAGTCTATATCTACATCAAAATTGACTTCAATTTGGCCAACATTGACTTCAGATTAGGACGACAGGACTCATTACATAAGTGAAAAAAATATATAACTTATGTAAGGATTACTTCCAAATATAAAGATTATTTAGAAATATAATTCAATTTTTTTTAATTAATCAACTTAGAATATAGCTCTAAGACTCATAATGAATTGGCAAATTTTAATTTTAAACTTAAAAAACAAGACTGTCTCCAACAAGAATGCCAGCATTTTAATTTGCATATAATTTTGTAATGGGTTTCAAAATTATTTATTATTGTTTATGGTGCAAATGATGTGTTGTTCTAATGCGATTATTAATCAAATACAGTGAATATCGTAGGTTTATTTATAGAATATTGCATGTAATTAGGAATTTTGAAACTAAGTTGAGGTTGCTTTTTTTTGTAACATTGTGTTGTTACTAATGGAACATTTCAAGCCCCCTTGACAGAGCTGTCAGTTATTTAAGTCGATTGATCGTCTCCTGTTTTTCAGTAGCGCCAACTAGAGCCAACAGTCGACTTATCTACACACACATTATAGCCCTTTTTTACGCGGTGCGCTTCATTAATGCATTTCATTCATTCACCCACAGATCATGATTTATATCTGGAACAGAGAACGATCATATCTGAACCAGTATCCTCAATGGTATTATTCTTACTGGCATGGAGAAATGTATAGCCACGGCATATTTAACGAGCTCCAGACGCTGTACACACGGAGAGCCTTCGGCTAACTGGTTCAAACTCTCATCCAAAGAGATGCAAATCAAACGCCCTACCAACCAGTTTATCCCAGACATCCCTAATTTCTTGTTATAGACCTAATTTCTTTTCTCTATTAATTCTCTATTCTCTAATTTATTGACTAATATGTTGCTATTTGCTAACATTTAATTATACGAGTATGTAGTTATGTTGTAGTGTTTTGATACAAAAATATGTACCATGAACCTCATACATTTTACCCGCGATTCCATAAAAATAAAATTGATAATATTAATAATATCCTGAATATAATAAATATTATAATACATTTCTTAGACTTTTATTCCCATAAAAATGATTGATTGTTTGTCTATAAATTAGGCTTTAAAATGTACCAGTATATTGTGAGTCAATCAAAAAGTTTCTTAAAGCCTAATAATACATTTTTTTAATAATATTTTATTTGAATTTTTTTAACTTCTTTCTTATAAATGGAATATACATTTATAACTTCTTTCTTATAAATGGAATATATATCGAAATAACTTATTAACGTGCTTATTAATATTGTGTTAATATTATTTTTGAATGATCTGTAATCGAAAGTTTTATGGTTTTCCAATTTTGTGTTTACACTTTAATTTAAAATACTTCATGTTTTCAGAATTGTTTTTAACTTATGAGAAAATAATAATTTTAAAATTTTCACTCTTGAAATTGTATTTGTTAAATGACTTCAACATTACAATGATTGCTTAAGACCTTCTTTTATTTTGCTATTGAAAAACAAATATTAATAATATAAATAATACCTTGATTTTGAAAATATTATTCATTTTTACAAGGTCTTTTTTTAAATCAGAAAATATACCTTTATATCGTATTTAGATTTTTTTTAACAGCGCAAGGAAAAAGGCAAAGACAGGAAAAGTTATTGTTCCATTTTTAATCAACTCAAAATGAAATTGCTCGCACTAGATTTCATAAATAAAAAATGAGCAGTAATATTTTATTGAAATGTAATTCCTTCAAAAATAAGATTCCCATCAAAATTTCGAAATAATTTCAAAATGCTTTTACCATCACCATCGAAATAATACCACCACCATTTTTGATGCAAAATACATTAAAAAACATTTATTAAAGCTAATGTTAAAAAATTATTTTTATATACTTTTTTTTAAAAAATAAGGAAATGATTAATGTGAAATAAATTTTTATTCATTTCTTATACACTGGAAGTATCGAGTTTTCGATTAAAAGTCTACCACAATAAATCGATAAGGTCAATAGAGTCAAATTTCATTTAAATACCAATTTGCCTTTCTGTAAAGTACATGTAATAAATTTAAAGAAGCAGAAAATTTTAGAATCGATTATTAAAGATATCAGAATTTTTTTAATGATCAATTTAATATAACTTTGGCTTTTTCTCATTCTTGACTCAGTTGTGAGAAAATAAATACCATTGAGAATTGAATAAATCATTTATAAAATTCAAGATCCATCTACTGTTTAAAATAAAGATTCTTTTGGTCAAAAAAATTGCTACAATTGAGATAAATTATCACAATATTTTTCATTTCTCACAAGTCAAAAAATAGAAAATTAAAAATAAGTTTTGCTATTTTGAAATATATTAAGATTTTACCGTTTAAATACCCGGAAGTTACAATAATTTATATATTCTATTTATTTATTATCATGTTAAAACATAATTTTGCTTTAGTTAAAGTTTTTGAAGCCTCAAAATAACGTAGGTAGCAAATTATCGATTCATCGGTTATGAAGCATCAATTTTTCACTTTTAGGGTTATTAGAAATTAATTCAGAACGCTTTCACAACACTATTAAAATCAATTTAAAAATGTAAATAATTTCATTTGTAGTTCAAATGCCATGACAAATTTGTAACATTTTTTCGTTGCTATAATAATAATTATTATTTTGCGAATATGATGTATTGATTTGAGATTCTTGAAATCACCAAATGAAAGGTTATCAATTGCGGATTAATTGCTATGGAGGAATCAATTTTCCTCCTTCAGAGTTATTAGAAAATAGTTAAGGTGATTGTTATATTTAGCAGCTTATCACCAAAAAAAAAAGTTACAACTTGGCACGAATATCGCCAAGTACCTAATTCTCGATATATCGACGCATGCATATTCTGATAGTCACAGGATTGCTTCAAACCTGTTTAAATCGGTTAATGTCTTAAATTAATTAAGACAAACATTGCCTTAAAAATAATACTGTTCTCACATGATATCATGAAATGTGAGATAGTAGATTTCAATCTTCATTAAATCTTTCTTTAATTTGGTTTTCTTGAATTGATATTATTGCGTATGCCTTGGCTCTGTTTTGTTGTTTGTTGATTTTGGTGATTTCATTAATAATAAATAGTAATTATTTGCAGTGAGCCTATTAGAATCTTCTCACTTTACACCTACTATGTCAGATTTGTTTTTCGGATTTTGAAATTTCCATAGCAATATTAACTGTACTAATATTATGTCGACGACTTTGATGAAATTAAATTATCGAAATTAATGAACATTCCTTTTAAACTATGAAAATGTGATAGTGTTAATTTTTTTTCTAATAAATTATTTATTTTTGAAACTTACCATAATTAGTCGGTGGGAAAAAAATTGGTGTTATCATATCAGTTGTAGCGATAGAAAATCACCATTTAATTTTACCACATTTCTCAAAACAGCTAGCAGAGTAGAGAGATTGCCTTTGATATTGTATCTAGGAATCATAAGCTTTCATATGAACGAAAAGTTAATGGAATAGGTACTGTGGTTGAGGCTGATATAATTGATGTGGTACAATATTCATGGTACAATTGTGGTACAATTTCTCTCAAAACATGATATAATGATGGATAGGAAATTATTAATGAACTATTTTTGGGCCTTTAATTTTTTGTCTGAGAAAGAATAGTAGAAGCCAGTGCAATATTCTTTATTGGAATACTGGTTCTCTGATTTTTACAATTATAGTTACTATTAAATATACTAGTATTAGGTGAAGAATACATTTAAGTAGAATTTTAATCATATAAAAATAGTTTCAAATGTTCTTTTCTCCACTTTCAGACTCCAAGAATGGCGATTTAATTCGTTTGAGATCTTAACGTGATCTAAATAAGCCATGCAAGCTGCAACAACCGTACAATTATTCGTTCTGAGAGTATTAGGAGATAATAAGTACTTTAATTTTTAAAAGTTAATTTAAATTATTTCAATTTGCATCAACTATTATTATTAATTTTTGTCACTTATTAAAAATTAAACTATCCGTATTTAAAATTAGAATTTTTGGGTATCTGAAATTTAATTTAATATTAATGTATGTTCCCTAAATTTAAAGAATTGCTCGCCAAAAACAAGCGACTTTTGTATCTTATCTTATAACCATTTAAGATGGTGAAACTTTGGAAGATTGGCAGGGTTTTATCATTTTTGGCAATAACTATAATCGTAACTATCACCAATTTTTACATAACAGAGAGGATTCATTTATTTAAAATTTATTGTTATTCCTGACTGATTATTTATCCATTTAGGTCTGAAACAGTTAAGGAATTAAAAGAGTTTTAAGTTAAAAAAGAAGCCCACACACTGTCACTGTTTATGGCAAAACAGGATTATACAAAATCCAGTAAATTTTGATATTTATGTATTAACAACCTTCCAACGGCATGTGACTAATAATAGCTAAATAATAATAAGAGGACGATTTAATCAATAGAAAATATTCGCTATTAACGTAGAGTTTAAGCTTAAAACTTATCAATAATATGTAATGAAATAAAAAAAACTAAAGTTGTTGATACAGAACAAATTATTTTATAATTTTCGTGTATTTTACAAAGAAAAATTACTTTAAAAAAATCGAATGTTATATCGCTTCTGAAAAAAGTGATGTATAAGCATGATATGAAGAGTTCTAGCCTAGAAAACTGTAGAATTATCTAACAAATTAGAAATACAATGTTTTTTATTCTTATAATTTAATCCTGAAGAAATAAAATTTGTAGTATTTAAGTATTTATTTGCATACATCTTTAAAATAAATTAATTGATTTCTTTAAAATAAATTCCATTTTTAATCGAAGTTGTGGTAATTAACCTTACTTTTCTCCAAATTTCTAATTAAAAAAACATTTGTTCAAGACTTCCTGCCAAATCAAAAAGTTAAGGCAATCTAAACGCAAGTAGTTGCCAAACGGCCATTAACATCTTCGTTTCGATCTTGAGCTCGCATGAGCGTTCATTCATAAATAAATTTTTATGATTCTTGGTTTCGCAATCTGGCAACATTCCAAATTATTGCAGAAATAAAAATCCTTTTGAGAGAAGATTTATTTCTTTACTAACTGGCTCTGTAAAGAACTCATTTAAATAAAATATTCGTATGAAAAAGCTAAATGCACGTTTGACTCTCGACAAGTTAGAGCGTTTGACTTATAGTTACCACATTTGGTACTAGTATACCTTGAAGGTCGGATATGTGCACCTTGGTGAGATTTTTTATGCAATTTTATATTAAAAATTTAATTAATTAAAAAGCAAGTGAAACTTTATCGATGTTTCGTTATATTTTAAACACACAATTGGATTTTGCATCATATTGAAGTTCCGAAACATTACTTTTAATGATACCAATATTTTGTTCTATGAATTAAATTTTGGTTTTCAATGAATTTAAAAATGGTTTAATCACATTTCTCAGCAATTTATTTCACACAAAAAATAAAATACAATGCAAACTATTATAGCACTTTACACTCCAATGGGAAAGAATTTACATTTATCAAAGCTTTGATATTATATTTAAAAAGTTCAAATTAAAAGAATAAGTTAACTACCACTGAAAATTTAACATATAAAAGTATAATTGTCAGCACATGTCTGTATGAAATGAAATAAACATGAAATATGATATTTTCTAATGAATAAATTTAAGAAAACTCTTCCTATAGCGTTTTAGAAAAATGCGTTTAGAAAAAGCGTTTAGAAAAAGCGTTTTAGCGTTTAGAAAAATGACCCAAGTGGAATAAATAATAATATTTTACGTAAATTGAGTTAATAAATGCTGATGAATTATTAAGTATGAATGTTGACATATATTATTTACCTATTAATTATATTTAACAAAATATTGAGAAGAACAGAAGACATTGCGTTTATTAAATGTTTAAATTTAAAAAAAAACATTTAAATAAGAGTTTTAAAAGTTTTAAACAATTGAAATGAATAAGAATACGTCTTCGGGATGATTAGTTGTTATGTCCTTATAAGAGGAACAGTATTTAAATATTTATCAAAATTCACATAGATATATGAGAAGCTTACATTTAAAATGTTACCATAAGAGAGAAAAGTCATCATTTTTTACAGAAATATTTTACTATATTTGAAATTACAGAAAATATTTTCTGAATTACATTTAATATTACACTAGGAGCAAAAACAAAACAAAAATCATTGAAGATTTTTTTAATTAAATTTTGAATTAAAAGCATTTCAGTCACATTCACAACAAATTTTGTACCATTTTTCATGGTTGCAAGTGCGATACATTTTTCTGGAAATCATAGTCACACACATTCACATATGAACACTTAATTTTAAAATAATAGAAGAGCACCATTTTCCGCATTAAATGGATTTTAACAATGCAACCGAAGAAAAGTTTTTAGTGTTATTTATTTTCCTTTACAAACTACTCTATATTTTTCGTGGTAATTTAAGATTACTTTTGGTGAAATGCGAAAAAATTTTATTTAAAAATGCCTCCTATTTACATAAATATACCGTATGCAATTCAAATGATAAACAATGGCTCTTTGGTTATAAAATTGCAAATTTTATGATCTCTAATGATTAGTTTCCGTAGTTTTTTACATTTCCCTTTGTGATTCCTTATTCAATGTGAAGGAGAGTCATTTATATTTTTTCAAGATATCAAATGTAACCTTAATTTTTTAAATTGTAACATCTGTACAGTTAAGAATAAGATTTTTAAATATAAGTTCTTTATACATTTTATTTTAATATAAGTTCTTTGCATTGATAACTTATACTACTGGTCAAGTCTTTTTAAAAAATAATCATTAATTTGGACTTCAGAAATGCCAGAAAATATAGATAAAATATTTTACTATTTTCTAACAAAAACAAGCATTAAAATATAATCTAATAAATTTTTCTCGAGAACTTATCGACATTTCATAATGAATTTGAGAATTTAGAGAAAATAACAGAATTTAGTGAAAATAGAGAAAATAGCAAAGATTCTAAATATTATTTAAAAGTAAACGAGGCGAATGGAAAAAAAATGAAATCTAAGGTTGGAAATTTCAAATTATCATATGAGTGTATTGTTATTTTTAAATCATTATTTGTCTTAATTAATTTAAGCCATTAGGTAGTTTAAACAAGTTTGACAAATTAATACTGGTAAAAGCAGGTGAACAAATTTTAAAACAGCATCTGCTTTCAAAGAGGAATATAAAATAAGAATGTAATACTGGTAAAAGGGAATAAAAATATATGTGAATAAAGTACGTTGAGAATATTGTCATTTTTGCTCATTGCCTACTTGATTTCGAGCTACAATTTTCCGTTGCCTGTAACTACTCTAAGCCACCTAATGAAAACACAATCATGGTCTCACATAATAAATAAAATGAAATTTACTATTGTAAATTTTAAGTTATCATTAGAGAAAATTATTATTTTTAAGTCACTATTTGTCTTAATTAATTTATTTCATAAAGTAGTTTAAAGCAGTTTAAACAAGCGATACTGATATAAGCAGGTTAACATTTAAAAAAACTCATTTCTTTTCAAAGAAGCATACATAATAATAATGTAATACTGATAAAAGTAAATAAAAAATATATGTGAATAAAAGATGATGAATATTGACATTTAGGCTTTATTTATTGCCTACGCTATTACATACTTGTTTTTGAGCATCTATTATTCGCTTCCTTCAATTTTTCAAAGCCTCTTAACGAAAATAGCATCATCAAAATAACATAATCATGTTCTCACATGATAGCACGAATGTAAATTCTTAGAGATTAACCTACAAAAATTTAAATGATTTTATTCCAGTTTAAAAATACTGAACTGCTTAAAATTAAAAATATTGGTTAAAAAAGTATTAAATATTTTTGCCCAAAACTGACTATTTGGAAAAATCCATTTATTTGGCAAAGTAATAAAATTTCTTTCCGTATTGTGTTTATAATTGATAATTTGTGTAGAATAAAAAAAATTGGATAAAAAGGATGAGGGAAAAAATGTTATGAACTTGCTACATTTTATTCCTAAAATCAACAATCTTCTTCAGTGAAATCGTAGATTTTCATCGAAAAGTTTATGTGTAAAAATTATTTTACGGTAAAGTCAAAAGAAAAAAAAGCATCCAAAATCTTGCTACTTAATTTCAAGCGAAGGAGAAAGCTAAAAATACTTTCCTGAAATTAAGAATCAAGTTATATTATCGGAAAGAAAATTTCGATTTTTTTAATCCTGTTTCTTGTGAAAGATGCGGAGGAAAAGGTATTTTTAGAATTTGATTGTGTTCCTTTCGTGTAACTTTTTTTCGTCAAATTTCAACAACAAGCATATCTTTTCGATAAGGTAAATTAATTGAATGTTATTTATGCGCCCAATTAGAGATAAAAAAATCCCTGTATATGATATCAATCTCTTTCTATAAATATAAATATAATATAAAATACCTCATATAGTTTTTTTCTTTTATGTATTGAATGCCTTTTTAACGAAAAATATAGAATAAAAAATATATATTTATTATTATTCAAACGGTGAGGAAAATTAAATTCATTACCTAGGAATAATGAAAATTTTACATAAATAAAAAAAAATTCTATTTGTAATCTTCATGCCACATGAAATTGTTTTGTGAATTTAAGGAATCTTTAAAATGATTTTTTAGAAACGGGATTTTAAAACAATGTTTAGGTAAGCGGTCGTCTTTTTGAACATTTTTTGAAAATTCCTGATTTAGAAATGTATTTTTTATACGTAAATTTTCGAAGATAATTATGTCAATTTGAAATAAAATATTTTTTTTAGAAAATTTAAATCACACATTATCGACGGCGTAGGCTAGAAGAGATAAAAATAACATTTGATTGGCGGAATGTGTCTTATTAAACATGTGAGAACAAAACACACACACACACATACACACACACACACACGCACGCACGCACACACACGCACACGCACTTACACACACACACGCACACACAATTTGTTCATGTGTGAAAAACTAAAAAAAAAGTGTTTCTTTAAAAAATTCGTTTTTAGCTGGGGGTATAATTTCCCCAGTTAAACAATAAAATTCAACACCTTGAGACATCAAGTCAATGAGGTTATTCATGAAGGGGCTGGAATATTCTGCCCCATTTCTTCAAAAGAGCATTTTCCAGTTCTTGGAGAATTTGTGAGGTGGTAAGCAACCAGCGATTCGCCTGCTGCTAAATTTGCTCGATTGGTTTCATGTCTGAAGAATATGCTGGTCAATAGATTCGCATGACCTTAAAAGAACATCATACACCATGTTAGCACAATGAGGCATGTCTTTGTCGTCCTTTAAAGTCATCACCAATTATTGCTGCGTAAGGTACTACAGTAGGCCTCAGAATCGCATCCCTATATCAGTGAACAGTCAGGTCTCTAATTAGAATGATTTGAAATTGGTGCACGCATCAATGGATATGCAAACATAGATCATCACTTTTCCACCGCCAAATCTTACACTTCCGTGCACGAACCCAAGATTGTTTCAAGTGCCACGTTCCCTCCACATAAAAATATGCCTATTATCAGAATGGACAGAAAACGAGACACATCAGTGTAAAAATACTGAGCCATTCATTTATCCTTCAGTTCATATGCTCTGTTGGCCATTACTTGCGAGCCTGACGGTGTCTAGCTGTCAACGTGACACACACCATTGATCGGCGAGGATAAAAACTCGCAGCATGGAAGCGCGTTTGGATAGTTTGTGTCGAAACTGTGGTATCAGTAGCCGAGCGAAGACATTGTTGAAGAAGAGTGGCATTTATATTTATGTGTCTCTGAGATGTTAGCGTTAAATAAGGGCCTTCATTGGGCATTGTTCCACGTCTACGTTCTTTACCCCATCTTCGGTCTGCCATTACAGTTTTAAAAAAAAGTTCCAGATCTTAGAAATCTAATTTTGTGAGACTCCAATGGCTTTTCTTACTTCGGTTTGTGTTTGGACCGTTCTAACCGTCTGATAACACTCCAAGCTACTGTTTCGATTAAATAATTTCATTGAGGCATCGACTCATCAAAACAACATGCTTACTGAATGTCGATAATTTTTTTCCACTTTGTCTTATATTAAGTTGAAAATCAAATAAAATTCGCTTTCGTTATTCATCATCTTCGACGTCAAACTCAAAACTTCTAAACTTCGAAGTTTGAAAAGGGAGAACATTATGCATTTGTGATTCTCTTCTTCTATTTTATGCAAAAAAGGCACATGCTGTTTTTTATACAAGACTTACAATATCCTTTAATTATTCTGAGTAGTTTTCTTTTGAAAATTCTGTAATTTTTGGATTCAAATCAGTAATATTACTTAATACGTTTTTGGTTCGTAATAAGATCCAAATGCTAGATATCCACGTGGATATTATTACTGAAATATTTACTAAATAGAAACATTTTTTTCATAAATACAAGAATTTTCATAAATACAAGTAGAATACAATTTAGCTACAAACTAATTCCCCCCCTTTATAGTAGTTCTTTATAGTAGTTGCAGCTGTTAAGTCTGAATAGCTTGGTTGGTTGGATGTTGGATCCCTCTTTTTGCTGCAAGTTTGAATATCCATGTCGAGTTTTTTACCACTAGGGAATCTGAGTATAAGGATATCGTTTTTCGAATGCTCAGGGGTCCATACTCTGAGAAGCTACTTCACCTCCCTTTCCATTGTAAAGTGGAACACGAGAACAACTATAGTTATTAAATAACAGGTAATTAAAATAAAAAAAATTCCAAATTTTTTTCCTAATATGCAAAGTAGGAATTGAATTTAAAAAATTGTTATTTATGTTACTTGTTTAATCAGAGCTTTTGTAAACGCAATATTGACACGTTGATAAAAGCTGATTTTTTGAGATGATAGTGCATATAATATTTTTTTATTATTATTTTTCGCCTAAGGACTTTTGTTGACGTCAAAAACCTCCTCCTCAAAACAACATCATGTTCTGACATGATAACAATTTATTAAGCACAAATTACTAATTTTGATACATATGACTACATTTTCATGGGCAAAAAACCTTCAATAAACTTATTTGCTTCATTGATTTATTACCGACTAATGATTGGGTTTGAATAAGTTTTAGAATACATTAGATCTTTGCCCAAAATATATAATTATTAATGGTTTATTGTTTCTATCATATCAAGATTCCTATTCTATGCAAAGCAGCATTTGACGCTTACTATAAAACATATAAATTTTTTTCTCAAAACTTCCTAGATGAATGGTTTCCAGAAATAATCTACAATTACCTAATGGCAATTGAAAACTTGTGCTATTTTTGAAAGCAAAAAAATATCTATAATTCAAATATTGAATATTTATCTATTTCTGAAAAAAATGAAATATATTTTAAAAATATAAAATCTTATCATTAAATGATAATATCTTGTTAATCTTGAAAATTAAAAAAAATGTATTATAAGAAAGCAATACATCTGCTATAGATTAGCAACCAAAATTTCTTTCTATATACTTTTGTTACAAACACAAAATTTTAATCAGTAAAAATATTTAAAAAAAAGAAATAATATGTTCTGAGTTTTGAAAAAAAAGAGCTATGATATTAATACTATTATTTAAAATGTCATTAAAAAATTAGAAAAATTCTAGTTTCCACAATTGATAAAGTTCTTTAAAGCATCATTAAGCTTCATTTTTTAAAAGAGAGTTATATCAAATCTTTAAGGTATATTCCTTATTTCTTTTTTGCTAATTAAAAATTAAATCAGTGTCCTTACATTTCAAAAGTGAAATAAAAACGATCCAAAGCGACTGACAGAAACGAGACAAAACTCTGAAAATCTTTTTAATTTTTAAGCGAAATATATAGCTTTAAATCAAAAGAACGAAAGAAATAAGAACAAACTTATACAATTAAATACTTGACAAGGCAAATGAAAAAATCAAGGATTCTAACTCATTTGAAACAATTATCTTCCACATTATTTTTTGAATAATTAAATTGCTTAATTGGCATGAGAGGTCGCAAAAACTCTGTACCATCAATAATTGGCAGTTAATTTTATATATTTTATATCATTTGCAACGGTCCATATTTTTCATTTAATTGTGTGTAAGAGATGTTTGCCTAATGTATCATATATTTCTGAACAACTCTATCTTTTTTTTTTCTTATAAAAAGCGCGAGGAGTATTTTTGAAGCATTTTTAACAAGGAAATCATTATTGAAGACATGCATAAAAGATACATTTTTCTTTATCACGTGAAATGTTTGATGCACCTGCTGAAAAGCATTTATTCAGAATTACTTCTAAAAAGCTAAGAAAGCTATTAAAATTTTAAGAACGATGAAAAAAATCAATCTTTGATATTTGGCATATCATTATTGTAATTGCCATTCTTGACAGTTCCCTCGAAGAAAAGTAGATGGAAAGGTTAAATGTTAAAAAATAAATAAATTCACAAGAAAAGTTGTAGTAATATATGAAGTTCTGAGAAAAGATATAATTCGTATTTGAAACTAACGATCTGCTTTTAACTTTAGAAGGGTAAAAAGGAAGTGAAACTAGAATATCGTTTTAGAAATTGATTGGGCAAAATGCTCTTTGTTGAAGATGATAAAAAAAATTAATTTCTAACCACTAAGATGAGCCCCCAGTAGTTGATTTAAAAATACTTGGAACTTTTTTTGTTGTTATTACAGATATGTTACACTTTTTGAAAATTGCTAAGGAGCAAGTAATTAATGTGAAATCGTGTCTCAGACAGCAGTTTAATATAAGTAAATTCAAGTTTAGAGGACGTGGTAAACAACTATTCATTTTCTGTATAAAAGATCTTGCATACTAGTTCATGATACATATGAAAATTCATGCTGTTTGATGTTTGATACAAAGTAGTACAATAGGTTATAAAAGTTTTTTCTCTAAAATTCGGTTTGGTTATTGCAATAAATAAAAGAAATGTCAGCAAAATGTCAGTTGAGTGTCTGCAATCGCAATCGGAAGTTATACTACTAGAAGGTTGTCAAAGTGTTACTACTCTATTTGCTGCAATGGGTGTATCAAACATACAAGATCATGATTCAAACGGAAGTGCATGCTATTCGACATTTGACCCTAAGTAATACAATATGTTATAAAAGTTTTTTTCTCTCTAAAATTCTCTTTTATTATTGCAATAATTAAGAGAAATATCAGCAAGACAACATTTGAGTGTCTACGATTGCAAACGAGAATTTATACTACTGGAAGGTGGACAAAGTGCCTCCACTCTAGCTAATGCAATGAGTGCATCAAAGAGTGTTATATCGTGATTAAAGAAAGCCTCTGAAGGTGGATATTCTTAGCAAAAGTATGCCGGGGATTGTGGTAAAAACAAACTGGAGATGATTACTATACAGCCCTCAGGGGAGAATGAAACAAAATTTTAATACTTGGACAGAGAGCTGCAAACCTTTTAATACCGAATCGCATGTTTCTGTAAGAATCATCTCACGGCGATTAAATCAAATTTGTTTATAAGCATGAAGGCCTGTTCGTCATATCCCGCTTCAAAGACGACATCGTCGTGAGGGATTATGCTAGTGTAAGGAACATGTTGGTTGGGATGTTTAAAATTAGTCTAGAGTAATATTCTCAGACAAATCTCGTAGTTTGAAAAGTGATTCTGACCACCAATTTGCTGTCGAGAGAGCGTGGAACAAGTTATGCACAACAGCTTTTTAGTGAACGTGATCGGTACGACCCAGGCATGATGGTGTGGGCAGGCATCATATACAATGACAGAAACCGCTTCAAATCTTTGAGTGAGGAAGCAATACATCACAACGGTAATGTAGAGAGGTTATTCTGGATCATGTTCGTCATTTTAGGGGTGATGCAGGTCCAGACTTTTTGTTTATGGACTATAATCTGCAGAATCCCTGAAGCGTTGAAGTATCGGACACACAACAAATTGAAAATATTGTTCGTATGCAATATCCTGCTTACTTTCACAATCTAAATCCTATTGAATATGCCAGGGATACTCTTGGCTGACCTGTTTCAGGAAGAATCATCTCTCCCTGAACTGTGATAGGAATCAAAATAGCCTTGATAGAGGAGTGGAATAATATCCCCCAAGAACTCCTCGATAGTTTAGTTGAGAGAATAGAGAACAAGTGAAAAATGTGCTATAGAGATCGCAGCCATCACATATCTTACTACGATACTCATGTCTGCATCATTCTTACCTGAAGACAAATTTTTATATTGTTGCTTGGAAAATACACAAGGAGCATCTTTTTTAGTTTTAAATTTTTGATTATTTTATGCGTCGATATCTGCATCCCTTTGCACTATAATAAATACACATCCGCCCTATTAAATATGCACTTAGTTTCATTTCTTCAGTCATTGTCTATCATTAATTATTAATAACAAATTAATAACAAATAACATAACTGTCTCTTAGCAATTATCAAGAAGTGAAGATGAAAAAACATGAGTGTATTTTAAATGTATACATAATTTATTTTCTGCAGTTTTTCATGTTTTCATCAAGAAGAGCGTAAGATAACACGCCATTTTCTTTAGAATTATATTTTATGAGTTTGCACATTTTATCATTTCGCTTCATTAAAGAAATATTTAAGCATCTGTAGATTTAAATGTTATTAAATAAAAATAAATTGAACATTTATAATTTAAAGAATTTTTGATTAAGAATTTCATAAAATTCAACAAACCATAGATTCATATTCCTGTTGATCTATTGGTTTTCTTTGCCCTGATTCTAATTTCATTTCATCAATTTTTTTACTTTATTTTACTGATGAATTATTTTATTTGAAATTTTCTTATTTTCAAATTTTTGATTAATTATGTTATTTGAAATTTTCTAATTTTATGTTAATTGAAAAATAATGCAATCTGAAATTTCCTAAATTCCGGTCATCTAATAAATAATGTTTTCTCAAATTTTCTTATTTCGTATCATTTGATGAATCATGTTATCGAATATTTTTTAATATGATATGCTTCATGACTTTAAGTAATTAATGATGATGTTCATCATTTGCGGTGACATAAGATTGTTCTGTTTAGGTAAGATAGAAGATTAGAAAGCAATATATTCCTTTTTATGCAGTGAAAACATGATACCAAATATGATCCGTTTGCCAAGAATGGATTTTAAAAAAAATGTCGAATTTCAAATATGATCATGAAAAGATGCTGCAAGATATTATAAAAATTCTGAAAGAAATTGTGGTATCCAACTTTCATGGAAGCAGATTTTATGATTCATTGGTTATTTTCATTTAGTTTATGAAAAAAAAATCATTTAGTTATAATTAGATTTTTACTTTTTCATGTTTGTAAAGTTAAAAATTCATAATCAATGCAAATTAAAATAAGCTCAAGCAGTTTTTTTTAAATAATAAATTTTAAACATTCTATCAATACTATCACTATTTTTTGCGATCTTCCCTCTCAAATTAAGAAAATCAGGAATATCTGGTCATAAGTGAGTAGATTTGGAGATAGAAATGTAAAAAACACACCTCATATTTAAAATATTTAAATTCAGTTATTAATGTTAAAATAGAAATGAATCTTTAAATTGGTAGAAATAGCAAGAAAATTTGAAATTTAATGATCAGAAATTTTGAACTTTAGTATTATTAAAAAGGTTTTTTAAATAATTTTTCCCAGGATAAAAATATATTTTTATAGATTGTTTAATTATCTACTGCTTTCATTAACTAACCAACTTGTCCAAAAAATCGATTATAAAAATTAAAATCAGCGTAGAATAGCCGTTACAGTTGCATGCAGCGCAAATATTTGATAGTAAATTTACTTTAAGCTAAAATTTGAAAATAAAAAATAAATAATGCTTAGGTGTTTTTTTTTTCGATAATCATGAAAAACATCGAAGTTTCAAATGAATTGCTATAAAATTGATTATGAGTAAAATTAATACAAAATTTAAGAAAATTTATATAGTTCTTTAGAAGAAACATTTTTAATAACACAATAGGTATATTAAATGAATTCTTGGCAGAACTGCATACACATACAAATATACATTATTTCTCAAATATTGTTTTAAATCTATTGTTAGATTAGTCTTAAAATATGTAGAAAATAATTGTGTAATATATAATTAAAAAATTTGAAATTCACTTTGATTTTATATAAAAAATTGCATAAAAATGATAATATTAATATTTCTGGACATTAATTTGTTAATATTTATTTATTAGTTAATTAATATTTTTGAACATTAGTTTATAATTATTTATTTTTTAGTTAA
>JAOUZG010029298.1:925510-937115 GCA_026289955.1 Argiope argentata | reverse complement strand
AGCACAGCGAGCTCAATAACACAGCGTTAACAGCAAACGCAAACACAGCTCACTAATAACAAGCGTAACTCCGTGAGTAAAGCGAAACGCTTCTCTTTGAGAGATTGACCCCGACAAGCGGCAGCCCGTCTCTTATATACCCAGGAGAAAGCGCCGGGAGAAAACGCGGTTCAACCAGAATTGACTCGGGTTTACCAGAACATTCTTCCCGCCAAGTCAACCCGGCTGGCGCGGAGCATCCTGTGTAGCGCCGCCAACATTTTCACCTTTGGCTTGCGTTCCGCTCGCTTGTAACAATATGCTGTGTGGAAATCAGCTATGAAACTTTATATTTTATTTTATACTCGAACATAGAAAAAAATTTTTGAATAGAAAAAATTTTTTGAGTTATTGGAAGATAGAAAAAAAATACTAACTTTTGAAAAAATTATTGGAAATGTTATTCTTTCAAACTATTTTCTATTTTATTTTTCAGTCAAAAACTAGATGTCCGTCAGACTCATTATTTCATTGTCTATTTCTTTAAAAAATTATTATTGGGATCATTTTTAACAGAAAGTTTTATTTTATCAGCCATGGAAAAACGGAAATGCTATTTTTTCTTCTTCATGGTTTTTAAAGAAACCTGAGAATGTAGTATTCAATCGAAACCACTTTTCAGAAACGAACAAAAGTTTAATGATTTTTTTAAAAAAAGAGCCCACTGGTCTATATCATTTTTATAATTGCCATTCCTGACAACATTTTCGTCGAACCGGAAGAGAAATAAAAGTTACATAAAAGCCGTTAAGTTAAAGGAATCGAAGAAAGAGTCCTCAGAAAGGAAATACGACCAATTGAATGGACTTCGCACACGATCCTAACAGTCTACTTTCAGTTCCGAAACGGAAGAAAGACAGAGAAACAGGAGATTTTCATCGAGTATTTGATAGGGAAAATCGTTTAGTTGAAGTCAGAAAAGAAAAAAAGCGCCAAATTCTCGCCATTTAGTCTTTATTTTAACTTTAAATGAAGAGAAAAGGAAAAAAAGGACCCTTTTTCTACTAAAAATTCTAACATCAAATATGTTTTATTTTTGCCAATATAGTAAGCTGACTTCTGCATAGATGTCTCAAAAAGAAAAAAGAAGAAGAAAATAAAGAAAAAAAATAATGACGTTCCTGAATTTTTTTTGAAAATATTACCACATAAAATAACGAATTTAATATACATAGACAACTAAAATATTTAATACCGGAGAATTCGCTATAAATAGGTAACTAAGACATTTATTGCCCCCAGAGTTAAATTTCTGAACATTTGAGATGTGCAATATAGATTTGATAAGACTAAATTCTATAAAAGGTTGTTCCATCATTAACACCGCAAAATTTGAATTTTCTACCATTTGTGATATAAAGAGTTGTTACCCCTAATAAAGCATTTCACAGGTGATTGCTCAGTTCTAGTTAACAAGATAAAACCGATTGTTTTCATTGTTGAACAATATCTGAACAATAATAAAAATCAGGTGACCACAGATCGAAAATTCAAAAATTGGCTGCCTAGATCGCTTAATTTAACACCATTGGATATTTTTATGGGATTATTTGTAGTCAAAGTTCACAAGCATGTGTTCATTGAAATAGGAAATTCAACACTGAATGAATGAAATTCAACCATTTTTACATAAACTGGCAATGGGAAATTTCGACAAAATGCGTATGTGTCAGTAAGGCATTGAGGCGTTGATTTAGTTTATACGTTATTCCCTACAGAACCCTATTCTGTTTACTTTATAATTTAATGGAAATATAACAATTTAAAGAAAAAACTGTATTTTTTATTTAGTTCAAATATTTCGTCACTACGTTATTCTAATGAGCATCGCTAATTGTTTTTTTACCAATTCTTAAATATCAGCTGTCAAAAAGTTTTTTTTAAATAGAGTTAACAAATGGGAACAAATCTTGGACAAGCTTTTCATATTTGAGACTTCGAAAGATAGGAAAATATCTTTCATTACAATACATAAAAAAGATAAAATTTATCCTATAGAAACTATTAGTGATGTGAAAGCACAATATATACATTAATTATGAAATTTTAGATTTAAAAAAATGTAAATACAATTTATTTAACAAAATTGTTTTCATTATATAACAACAGAAAAAAAATATCTAAATAATTTTTTTTTGATAGTGAAATGAAATCATGAATCAAAAAATATTCTTAACTAGAATAATCTATAATTTTTCATGATTTTTAAAATACAAATAAAATTTAAATTTTAACCATTAGGAAAATCAAAGCTAAAAAAATACTTTAAACCATCTTATGGTGAATTTTCAAGACAATTATACCATAAAAGTGTATTATTATTATTATTTTAATTCAAGACAATGCTCAAGACCAAAATCATTAAATTAAACAAGTAAAGTTGGAAAATAAACACAAGCTGGTTGTACTTTTTTTTATAATTGCCCATTTTCTTTTGATAAACACATACCTTTTTTTTCGTTACCTATTTCTTTAAGACCCATTATTTCTTAATAAAGCTGTAAAGTTCTTGGGAATTTACTAAAGTTGGTAAAAGGCTCATTATTTAAAGCTATATTGAGAAAATAATGAACTTCTTTTATAGATTATGTATTTGAAGCTCTTATTTTTTTTTTAAATAAAGCAGAAATTCAGAGCTGGGAGTAAATATTATTTCGTGCTTAAATATTAAGGTAGAATACCATAAGAAGATATAATACCTTAAGATAGACTACCTAAAGATAAAATATCATATTCCTATTCCTGAGAATTCATCAACAAATAAGATAAAAAAAAATATGAAAAAAATAAAGATATATTTCATTTATTAATTAGAGAAAAAATTATTTAAAAGAAAATATGTTTAGAAAAAAGTCATTGTAAAACTTGAATAGACTTTACATTCATACCCAGTAGTTTTCTTTCATTTCGCTATAGCAGATGAACACAAAAAGTATATTCTTTCCATCAGGACTTTTATTGGACAAATTCCTGATTGTAAAAGAAAATAGATGGAAAAGGCAAATGATTCTTCGGTAGTGAGTTAAGTATTAAATACCACAAAAAAGTCTCAATGTTGAAATTCACTCAACAAATAATATTTAATAAAAATGCAGATGTCGCTAATTCTGTTAAATTAATACGAAAATGAAGTTGAAAGTTAGAAAATACTTATGCATTCAAGATAGTTCGTCCAACTGTAGTGCTAAAATGCATATTAAAATACACGGATTAGGCAAAAACACTGGCTTAATATATTAATGGCATGATTTATAATGTGATAATTAGTGGCATGTTATATAATCTGCTGATTAGTGGCATGATTTATAATCCGCTGATTATTCGCATGATCTATAGCATGTGGATTAGAGGTATAATATATCTTCTAATTATTGGCATAATTTATAATCTGCTGATTAGTGACATGAACAATGTTTTTTTAGAGATATCTCATTTGTAATAAATAATACATGGAACTAAAATATCTAATGTCTACTTTCTTACACCATTAAGTAATACTTATTATGAAATATTACATAGTTATAATATTTATTTCATTATTAGATTTTAAAAAAAATAGGAATTTCAATTTACATTTTAATGAAAAATCAGTACGCATTCGAACATATTTCTTTTAAATTTGGGACATCTTTTATAATCTGTTGATAAGAAGTCTGATCAAATGTGTACTGAATTATCTCATTTGCGAAGTATATAAAACAAGACTATCAAGACAAAAGATGAGAAAATTTTCTTTCTTACAAGACTTAAAAGGATATCTTCTTTCTCACACCGAATCTATATTTACTGGAACATTAATTAAAATATTATGTAGTGATAATATTTATTTCATTTTTTAGAATGAAAATAAAAAAAAATTAGTAATTTTAAATTTTATCTCAGCGAAGAATCAGTGCATATTCAAACATTTTCTTTTGAATTTAAGGCATGATCTCTAATGTGCTCATTCGTGGTATAATAATAAGATAAAAAAAGATGCGATGTTTTATTTCTTGCACCAATTTACAGTTACTGAAATAAAATATTAAGTGGCGATGATATTTATTTCATTCTATATAACGAAAAAAACCCATGGCAATTTTATCGCAGATAATATTTAAGCACTTTCTTTTAAATTAATGGCATGATTAATAATGATAATTGATAATCTGTTGATCAGTGGTTTGAGGAATTATCTGCTGTATTTATCTCGTTTTCAAAGTATAGTACATTAATAAAAATATCAAAACATAAAAAATGAATATATCTTGAATAAATTTCTTAATCCAATTTGCAATTATTGAATTGAAACTCTTTCCTAAAAATTCCTTCTTCAAAATTCAAAAAGTGAGGTAGTTTAAAATTGTATTTCAGGGAAGAATCGGTACTTAATGAAACAATTACTTTTAAATAGAAGTCATTTTGTTTTCCAGAATGGATGTGTAAAGTGTGAAAAATTTGCACTTCTTTACAAATCATGTTTTTTTTTCTCTTTTTTTAAGAATATAATTTGTTTTCTTTATAAGGCATGATGCCTAGGGTAACATTCATAAAGTTCAATATTATAATTACTAAATCAGTGGTATTTTAAGAATGTTACCTATGTTTTTATGCTTTACTTATAAGAATTTTTTTTCTGCAGTAGAAAATATTTCTAAATATTACTAAAATTTAGCCATAAAATGTGCCTCACAAATTGTTCCTTAATATTACTATAATTTATTAATTTCAAATGATTTTTTTTTCTATTCCTCACATTTTTTAATAAACTTTTTTTTACTAAAATTTGAATTATTTCGATTATTTAGTTAAAACTATTTGTATTATTCAGAATATTCAGCTAAAACTATTTAGATTATTAAAATCATTCAGCTAAAACTATTTGGATTATTAAAATCATTCAGATAAAACTATTTGAATTATTTAGACTATTCATCTGAAATTATAGGAACTAGAATCTTCTGTGTTTAAGTTACAAGATCGGAACACTGTAATTATATTAACTGAGGATGAAATCGGCACGCGTTGATCTACTAAATTAATGCTGTGTTTACAGAGAAGCCGGGGTTAACTCAACTCAACACATGCCTCATTTCAATCATGATATGTAACAGGAACTTGAAAATCGAGCACTAAGTTAGAGCAATTGTTTTGAAATAGATTTATCCCAGGTGGATTTAATATAGCACATTAAGAATATATGAAATTTCTTATAAGTATATTATTAAATAATCTATGACAAACTTTCTTAAGAAGTTTTTTTTCTTGTAAAGACAGTAATTTTAAAGAAGAATTAATCCTTTTTTCAAACTAATATTGTTCATAGGTTGGTCAAATTTATGTCCTTAAATTTTTTCATGATAAATGAGAAACAAAAAGAAAAATTTATGCTTGCATATTATTATGTCTTGAAACCTATCATAAAATTCGCAAAATGAGAAAATTAAACTAGATCCTTTTCTCAGCGAGTATTCATTTTTTGTGATTAAATATATATATTTATATCTAGTTTTAATGTTAGTTTTATTAATTTTACTTAATAAAATTTTCTTGTTCCTTTAAATTAATTTCGCTGACCCTTATTCCCGAAAATTTGCTTCCAAGATATTTTTCATAAATCTTGGATAGTTGCAAAGGATTTCATTCAGAAAAGAATTAAAATTAAAATGACAAAAGTTATAAAGATAATATGAATGGTATTTTAGAAAAAAATTCTAAATTTACTTTTCAAAATATGATATTAAAGTTTTGACGTTTTTTAATAAGATATAAATAAAATGGTTAAATTGATAAAACATTTTTATTAAAATTTTTTTTGTATAAATATTCATTTAATACTATTAATAACTTGATGCGATCGGAGAAAATAATTTTTTAAAAACTTTTGAGGAGCCATATTTAAAATTATATATATATATATATATATAGGATAGCCGTGTTATTTTTTGATTATTACTTTTATTGTTTAAGAATGTAAGTATTTACATAAATAATAGGGATTTTTATATGGTTTAATTACCCATTGCCTTTTACATTGCAATGTTATTGAACCCGTAAATACACGGACGAGGTCCTTTTAACGCCAAATTTTGCTTTAAAAATTCAACAAATTTAGAAGATATTACTTATATTACTTTGTAAACCTGCCGACTTTCTGGCACAGAAGTAGCATGTCTTTCTCGTGTTCTGGGAGTCCAGGTTTTTGCATAGTTGTTCTTCTGTGTGCTATCTGTGAGATGTGTGAATGTGCCCCCCAGTAAAAAGCGGCTGTGCAAGCGACCGTGGTGAGTGTGTAGCTAAGTCGTACTCTTGGCCCTAGTTGGCCAAGTTCAAAAACCAGAGACGCTCTTTCGGCTTAAATCTGGTGCTGTATCGGGGGGGGGCAGCCTGTTCATAGGTAAGTGCCATGGGTAACAACAACTTTGTATTCCTTCTTGAAAGAGCTAGAAGAAGATGATTAGAATGGCCGAAATCAATAAAATATATAAGTATAATATAAATAAAAATGTATAATATAAATTAAAAATGTAATTCATTTTTTTACTTTTAAGGTTGGGATCAAATTAATACCTCAATGCGCTGTCGTTTCAGATTCTTAAAATGTTGTTGCTCTTGTGACTCATGGCCTTTTTACGAGTTTGTAGAAAGTTATCTGTCAGGGATTTAAGCCGAGAGAGTGTCTCTTGCTTTTTCAGCACCAACTAGGGTCTACGATTACGACTTAGATTCTTCATACATCAAATTTGCTAGCACAACCCCTTTTCACAGAGAGGCACATTCACCCAACTTATAAATAGTGCAAAGAATAACAACCATACACGAATCTGAACGCCTAGATCATGGGGAGGGCATGCTACCTCTATACCAAGACACCGACTTTTAAAATGCTCTAACAAACCATCAAAATAACTTCATTTTAGTAAATTTTTAAGTCATTTGCATATTGCTTAAGAGCAATTTGAAAATTTTAAATGAAGCCACAAAAATATAAATAGATGAACTTTAAAACATAAATTTTGTATCTAAAATGTAGATATATTATTACATTTTGAGCCAACCTTTCAATGGATTTACTGTCAGTTGGTATATACTTTAATATGCATACAAGAACAATAATTCAGTAAAGTAATTATTTAAGTGAATAAAATTTGATACATGAATTTGTCATATCAAGTATAGGTATTTGTCAAATTTTTATTTCAATCGTTCCTGAAAAAAGTGTCCAAAATTCTTATTTGATTTTGATCCCTAGTGATATATTTGATTAAAAAAATATTACGTCAAACATATAAATTTAGCATTTATTGTTCAATTGTGACATGTAAGAAATGTGTGGCCTTACATGTGGTCCACGAATTTATGTGGGAGAAGGAGATACTACCTTCATTAGAAAGAATACAAGAAAGCTTTTACCAGAGTATTCCAATTGATTTACTTGTGCAAATTCTGTGACAAAATCTTTGGTATAAACATTATTTTATCTAGTTATTTCCTTATTTATTTTAATTCTGAATCTTTTTTGATCTTCTTAATATCATTGCAGATTCATCTACCTGATTTTCAGTTGCTTTATATTATGAAGATTAGAATACAAAACGTTAAAATAGCATCCGAATAACTACTAATAAATAAACTCGTGGGATTCTTATAATTTGCAGCAGCTGGCCTCTTGGCATAATGTTAGCACCTCTTTTTCGTATTGCCGGCTTCGAGTTCTGGGTCGAGCATGGTTGTTCTTCCGCGTTCTGTCTGTTAAAAAACTAAGTCAACTAACTGAACTAAAGTTAATTCCGACTGAGGTCATCGAAGAATTTTTTTAAAATTTTAATTACCTTTTAATAAATAATTACAATTAATATAAATAATTAATCAAAAACTTATTGTTTGGATGTGGGTATGGAGAATGTGAAAGAATAGTAAGAATTGAAAATAATAATATTAACGAATTGAAAATAATATTAACATTCAAGGAAAATGTGTGTTCAGTTTTAATTTCTTTCTTCTTTTTTTCGTTACAAAAATTCTTGACTAAATAAGTTAATATTATACATATTGGCTTGAAAATGTTGGCTAATATTCATTTTAGATACATTCTTTCTCCCATTTCACAATAAATTATTCAAACCTTGATAATATCTAACTTCTCTCTTATAATGCATATGAAAAATCTACTAAATTCAATAAGCAAGGAATATACTAAAAGATTTAATTTCAAACTATATTCCCTTTAATTCATTTTTTTTTCAGAACTGGCATTATGGGAAAATATTTACAAGCACATACATCTAAAGAAATAGAATCTAACATAGTATGTTTGGAAATCTGAGCATTATTAATCAAATTAAGTTAAGTTTATTAGCATTAATTACATTTTAAATTCCGAAAACAAGGTAAATTAATTTATTCACTCCGTACAACATCCTTTCTAAAAAAATGCAATCAATTTTAATTCAATAAAGGACACACTTTGCCTAAACAAAAATACACAGCTAAATGTTTTTTCGATCTCATGACAAACTCGATTTTCCAAGTATTATCCATGTGATAGATAAGAAATAAAATCTTTTCAACAAAAGAGAAAGGTAAAAATTGGAATAAAACAGAGAGATTTTGAAATATCATCTCTATTTTTTCCACATCTCTTGGTTTTAAAAAAACCAGACCTTTCATTCAGAAGCTTAAGATTAATTTTAAGGTTAAAAAAGGGAACTTTTTTCCTGTATCGTCGTATTGAAGAACAGTTTATTTAATATTAAATAAACTAGATGAAATGCAATTAATCATATCATCAGTAAAACGTACCTTATTTATTTTTCGGTATACAGATTTTCGTATATGAATACTAATATATATTAATATATTTAAAATATTTGATCATCACTTACTGCACATCATATTAATGGTATTAAATTAGAAATATTAATTAGCTTTGATGAAAAGATAAAAATTATCAAAAAATATTGAATTAGGCTTCCTTAATAATTTTATATCATGATGATTGGATAGTTGTACTAATAATTTAGTGTAGTTAATAGAAAATAAAATTGGCAAAATCAGTTTAGTTGTTCAATTGTGGATTCTTTTTTAATTTTATTTTGTGATATATTTTGAAAAAGGAACCTAACCGTAAATTGAGAGTTTAAACTTTGTATCTTAAATAAAAACTCATGAAAAGAACATCCATAGGCAGAACTTCAATCCAATATGGTGTAAGGAATGTGGAAATGATTGGGAAGTGTATTTTGAAAAACGATGTTAATATGTAATAGTTTTTTTAATATTTTTAATAAAATGATTGAAAAAATAACAATGAAACTAATTTCTACCTGTCGAGTATTAACCTTTTTTAATGGAAAAGGGCATTTTTTTTATTAACAAGAAATATAAAGTAAAAAAAAAAAATTTAATGTATCTAATGATATGCTCCAACTCTTAAAGATAACTTTATGATTATATTTCTTAAATTTCAACTAAAAAATGTCTTTGTTTCTATCAGAAATATTTGATTCCGACCAATAAATTGCATAATATTTTCAATTTTTTCCCATTGTGAATCATTCAGTTAGCTATAGAATGTTTCAGACTGAGTTTAGTTTATAATTCAAGAAAGGTAAAATATATTAAGAGATTATTATACTAAATTGAAACTAAAAATTTGCATGATTTCCCTCAAAGATATTCAGCAGAATCTAAGATTTGGAAAACTTTTTGACGAGTAAAATAGCATTAAAATAAAAATATTAAAATCAAACATAAAAATCAATGTAACTTACAAAAGAATAAAATTAGAAACAAAATTGAAAAGATTATATGGTGAAGATTGCTCAGAAATGTCTACTATTGGATAGAAAATCAATTAATATTTGTGCAGAAAATCGACTTTAAAAATCGGTAACTTATAGACTCGTCATATATCATAATATTACATCACAGAAAAATTATTTACAAAAAGAATATTAATTTACCTAAAAAATAATTTGAGCCATAATATCTAAAAGAACATTGTATCTAGAGAGCGCCAATGCTGCTACAACTAGAACATAAATGAAACGACCTAAATTAGCAAAAAGGTTTCAGTAAAACTCGAAATCAAAGGGAGAAAAAAATAATACAATGAATCCGGCCTGGAGACTTTTTCGAGGGTCACTCTCAGACAGGGATTTAAACCAGGTATATTGTTTTGTTTTTTTGTGAGAGGTTTGACAATTCGTCAAAATACCAACCCTCGTGACCCAAAAATCCCAAGAAAAAGATGTTTTAGAAATTAATTTGTATCACAAAAATAAAAGCGCAACTTTAAAGTAAAAATCTTCCAGAAAAGGTTTAAATCACTCAACAAAACCAAAACACACAAAACAAAACAAAATACTGAACCTTTACTGAAACCTTTTTGCTAATCTTAATACAAAACTGACAATTGTAGTTTTCTTCTAGGTATATTCCCTCTTCTAGGGAATTTATCCCCACATTTACTTTTGTAAAGAAAAAAACTGGATAAAAACAAACAAATAAAAGGTATCAAAAAGTGACATAATAGTATGGTCATTAAAAAAAAGTCTACGGTCAAGCGAGAAATAAGTGTTGTTCTGCACATAATGATATAAGCAGATGGCCATAAAATTCGTGAATAGTTATGTCCATTGTACCAACAGTCATATAGTCTGCTAATGAGTTTTATAAGTGCTGTTTTCTGCCGTTTCTGCATTAGAGAATTGTTTATTGTTATAGTTAACTACAGAGAAGGAGATTAAATAAATTTAGTGTGATCTTGCTGTGTAAACATTACATCACTGGGCATTAATATGTGGTAGACATAATTTGTGCTCACTTCTCAGATTTATACAATTCACATAAAATGATTTTGAGGATATTTGCAGTATAAAATCACCTGCAACTTCATTAGCAACCAAATTAGCATATCGTAACTTTGCATTCATGACTCAATGACAGTTAAAGGAAAATACTTCATATTTTCATTTTAACAAAGTTTAAATTTGGGGATTTTAATTTAGCATTCTTGCATTTATAAAGACACGTTTTGGAATAGTAATCATGATTTCACGTGATACAAATAGATAATAAATTCCCAAAAATGTTGGGTTTTTAAATATAAATGTAGTACAAGAGAGAAGAAGTGAGTATTTGTCTGTATATCTTATAACCGGAATTTCACAAGGTTAAATCTGAAATTCCAGTGAATGTTATGAAATCTTCCAAATGCGTACTGTGATAGAGTGAAAATGGTATTGATAATACTAATTCATTTAAAGAACACTGATTTGTTTATTTAATTTTAATAATTAAGTTACAAATAATTTAATTAGAGTTCTCATTTATTTAAATGAGAAAATAAAAAATTCTCATTTATAAAAAAAAAATCTTTACATTTATATATATTATCATTAAAATCTGTTTCGCGATTTACAAGAAATGTATTCACAGATTTATTTGAGCTCGTATTTACTGAGTGACAATTTTAATATGTGGTTTTGATAAATAGCCTCCTATTTTTTTCCATCTCTCTCTCTCTCTCTCTCTTTATAGATAGATAGATAGATAGATAGATAGATAGATAGATAGATAGATA
>JAOUZG010029298.1:909599-925500 GCA_026289955.1 Argiope argentata | reverse complement strand
AGATAGATAGATAGATAGATAGATAGATAGATAGATAGATAGATAGAATTTTCTTATAAATCTTTTACAAAGAAAATAGCTTATAACATATTTATTATGTAATGGCATTTAAATGGCTACGTTACATTCAATGTTTGAAAACAGGCATTCTTTGTAATAGGACTTTAAATGAAAATCTTATATTCAGTGTATGAAAGCCGGCATTCTATATAACAAGCATTTTATAGAATATCGAATACTGGTTAGTAATACATGAAATCATCGAACATATTCTTCTTTCCCTTGGAATTCTATAGAATGCCTAAAGTCATGTAATTAAAGTATGAAAGGCTCATTTGATGAAAGAAGACGATCTTGTTTAAAATAAAAACATGAAAATTAGTATATTCTACGCTGGACAAATAAATATATGAATTGAATGCTTATTAAAGATATTTCCATTTCATTACCTACTGTGTATGTTTAAAAGAAATCAATGAAACATATTCGTGCAAAAAGTGTTGTCAAAAAATTCATACTTTCTGTGGCCATACTGGTAAAGATAATGAAATGGGTATTTGTATTATTTGTTTCCAAATTAATAACTGTTCCAGTAAGTACGCTATCATATCATACATGAAATGCCAATTCCATATATGCATGAAAGTATGAAATATGAAATGCAGCATATTTCATATGGCATTTTTCATACTTCGCTTGAATAATAATTATCTTTCTATACGATGCGTAGATATATAGAAAGCCTATTTCAAGCGTAAAATAATTATTATATTTCAGGCTTTTTCTTAATTAGCCTAATATTGTATAAAGCATCTATTATATAGAATGCAGGCAACATATGAAAATCCTAGCATGCTATCGAAATATTAAAAAAAATCATAGAAATTATGTGCATTAATTGATTGTACATACACTTTAGCCGGCTTGCTGGCACAGGGGTAGCGCGTCTGCCTCGTGTTCAGGAGGTCCCGGGTTCGAGTCCTGGTTCGGGCATGGTTGTTATTCTGTGTACTATCTGTGAGATGTGTGAATGTGCCACCCTGTAAAAAGGGGTTGTGCAAGCGAATGAGATGAGTGTGTAGCAAAAGTCGTACTCTTGGCCCTAGTTGGCGCTACTTGAAAACAAGAGACGCTTCACTCGGCTTAAAATCTGCTGCTGGGTCCAGCAGCGAGCTTGTCCATAAGCAAGTGCCATTAGAAACAACAACAACAACATACACTTTAAACTGCATATACCAAGTTTTTTGTTATATTCAAGATCAATAAAATCGTTCTCTGATCTGATTCATGTCCAAAAGTATTTTGGATTAAAGTGCGCTTAACTGTAGCTTCAACTGATAAGAAATGATTAAAATGAGATTTTGAATAAATATGAAATATTTATAAGCATGTAAGCTATCTAAATTGAAAGCATTTATAAAGATAATATTTTCATATCTTTGAATATCTCATAGAAATCTATCAAAATTATGTTTACTATTTATTGTCGTTTCTTGAAACTTTATTTCCATTTAAAAACTAGAAATTCAAGTGTATTTAACATTTATCTGTATCTCTTTTAAATACTTATTCCAACTTTTTGATATAATTCAGTTTTTATATAATGCGATTTGAATGCGTTTATTTATTTTTTATATCCTATATAAAAAAATACGAAAATAAAATAAATTGATGTATAAAATAAGAAATTATTAAAATATAATAAATTAATGCATTTATTGATACATTTTTGTTTAGTTATAATAGATTTTCAGATTTCTCTTTTGTCTTCTTTTCAAAATTATTTTTTATAATTGTTTAAAAAATAAAAAAAATAAAAATGTTTTGTTATGATTCATATATTGAATGTATTAATTGATAAGAGGGTTTTAGAATTATCTATAACATTTCAAAAGTAGTTTTTTGATGTTTTTATTCACTTTTCAGGGGATAATTGAATTAAGATCCTTTGCTTTCTTGTTTCTAATAGAATATACTATTTAGTTCTTTAAGAAACGAAGAAAAAATGACATTGTTAATTTCAACTTTAAATTCAGAAGGAATGTAAAATGTTTAATTAAGGGTCCTTTGTTTATAATAATAACAATAGTTAGCGCTTATAGATTAGTTAATGATGAATTAGTTCGTTTTCTTTTTCAAAACCTGTGTGTGGGAATGTGTGTGTGGGAAGAACAATTTAAAAGCTTCTGTTATTTAAATACAATTAAAGCACCGAAAGCTTTTCATCCAAATACTAAATTTCATTGTTTGGATATTGTTCTGCTTATTCCATAATCTAAATATGTGCAAAAACTATTACTTATTTTCTTATTTTAATGAAAACAGAACTGTTATTAGAAAATAAAAAAAAAGTATAAACTTTCATCTATTTGATTTATATAACTAAATAATGAATATAAACCCATCTTATGATTAGAAAAATAAAGACTTTTAGAGGAACTGAAAGAAAATAAACGCCTGAAAATTGGCAATGTACAATAGAAATGGAATGATATACCAATGATTGCATAGTAAATTTTGAAAAAATCATGTGAAATTGAATAGAATTCATTTTTATCGGATAAGAAATTATACATCAATCACACCAAAATAGAGATTTTAACTGCTGTATATGCATGCCTAACACACTTGGTAGTTAAGTATCAATCATGCATTATCTAATTGACAATTTATATGGCTTCACAATTTGAAGGATTAAAGTTAGTTCTAAGAAGAACAATTGATACTTTGATAAAATATTTTCAACTTAATATGATAATCTATTAAAAAGCATTTTCTTAATACTTATTCTGAATGTTTTCGTGCATTTCTGTATATTTCATGCAGATATTAAAGTCTGTCAGAATATGTCCTAAAGTTATAAAAATACAAAAAAAAGAATATTAAAATATAATTGAAAATGTTATATTTTAAGAAACTGTCTAATAAATAAACGGGAGAAATATATCACTTAAAATTCTCTTTTAATACTTAACACTTAATAAGAAATTAATAAAAATAATATTTGATTAAAATATATTTGAAAACGTTATATTTTAAGAAACTGTCTAATAAATAGACGGGAAAAATATATCACTTAAAATTCTTTTTTAATGCTTAACACTTAATGAGAAATTAATAAAAATAACATTTGATTAAAATGAATTTTCATAATTTGTTTTATTATGTTAAAAATGACTTCCTTTTGCTTCTTCTAATTTATTATCATCATTGAATAAGTATATGACAATATTGTTTTTTTTTATTTTAGAATTATTCTTAACTAACGCTTATGAAAATGCATACAGTTTATATAGAAAAAATTATTATTATTTACAATGGCATTTATTCCCTTTTTTTTAAGTTTCATATTTTTATTATTAAACTTCGTATTTTATTCTTTCCTTACTATGGCCTTTCTTAAAAAATAAAGACTTTGTAATGGTTTCTAATAGGAAAAAAAACATTAACTTCATTTATGAGTAGAGTGACTTGGTTTCTTTGTGTTTTGATTCGAATGCACATTTCAGCAGCTGAAAAAAATGGTTAAAAAAAGTACGGAAACATAATTTTTATACTTGCCATTTGTGACAAAATTCACATCGAACAGGGAGAAAAAAGAAAAAAAAAGAAGTTAGGTTAAAAGAAAAGAAAGAGTCTTCAGAAAGAAAAGCGATCAATTGAATGGATTTTACGTTGGAACCTAACTGTCTCCTTTCAACTGCAAAACGAAGAAAGGGAGAGTAACCGGATATTTTCTTTCGGTAACTAATATGGAATATCTTTTCCGTTGAAGACAAAAATGAAAAATGGAACCATCTCTTCGTCATTTTGTGTTTATATTAACTTCAAATGTGTAGAAAGACTTAAAAAACAATCACTCTTTATACTAAAATATGAGGTCATAACATAAAGTCAGCAAATATGCTTCTATACCAGAAAGTGTAATATGAGGTCAATTTTTAAAATTAAAAATAAATATTCATTTGTTATTAAGGGAATATACAAAATTAATGGGTAAAGAATAAAAGTTCCTACTTGAATCGGAAACGGAATTAGGAGATTTTTTTTGTTGCTTTTTGTGTGTCAAGTATACTTTTTATTTTTTTCTTGTTACTGTATAAATGCTAAAAGACTCCTAATGTTTATGCAGCAAAATTAAGGTTTTTGCCCATGATATCTTGATAACACAGGGATATTCCCCTACTTTTATTAAGTGCAATGGAATATCCGAGATACTTATAGTCTTTAGAAGCTCTTACTCAAATAGGTTTGGGAATAAGGCTTTTTTCTGGGAACATTCAAACGCTTTCAAAACGTGCTATTGTCCTTAGCTAAGTGGTCTTTTCTTTTGTATATAAACCTCGTAAGAACTCGAACTGTCCATTTGGAGTTTGGGAAAGGGATAAGAAATAATTGGATTCTAAAAGTGTATGGTGAAATTTAATTTCAGCAGAGAAAGTATGATGTTTTTGTACATGGTGAAAAATGAGACATCGAAAACTAGATTGGTTCCATGAATAGTTTGAGTTTAATTATGCAAAGCATTATATAAAACAGCGCAACATATTTTATTTCAAATCCACTGTGAATCGAATGTGTACATATGAGATGGATTAAATTTATTGTATAGGTAATACCGCCGGTGTCCTGGCATAGCGGTTGCCTGTTTTCCCTTTGAGCTGGGTGCCCCGGGTCCACGTTCCGGTTCGGACATGGTTGTTCTTCTGTATTCTATATGTAAGGTGTGTGAATGAACCCCCCCCATACAAAGTATCTGTGCAAGTGAATTTGATGAGTGAGTACCAAAAGTCGTACTCTTGGCGCGACTACAAAACTACATTGATCAATAGACACTGATTAGGCTTAAATCACTTATTACTTCAGTAAGCTTGTCCATGACAAATGTCATCAGAAACACCAACAACTTCCAATAATATATTCTTAATTCAAAGGAAATAGTGTAATTTTTTAAGATATATTTTTTTCAACCGATTGAGACAAATATTTGATACAAAAGCGGAATTGAAGACAAAAATTTCCGTACCAAATTTAAGTCATTGTATTTTAAAATTGTTGTATTTACCTGTTTTTTTTAAAAAAAACTGAATGACAGATAGACAACTTGTAGTGGGATTAGGAATAGAATTTGACTGCGCAGAAGATGTTAAGTACATTTATCGAATTTTATACATCTAGCTGTCTTTGTAAATTAATTATCATGATAATTGCATTCGACCAGCTGGATAGTCGGACATACTATCAATAGATTAGCACAAAATTTTACATATGTCTGCAAAGATTGCGTAAAGTGTGTATACCACATTTCAACCATCTAGGAAAAATAGGTAGTGAGTTATTTTTATCACGAACAGACCCACAAAGCCGGCGCCCTGCCACAGATGTAGCGCGTCTTCCTTGTGAATTGGGGCTTCCCGGGTTCGAGTCCCGATTAGCGCATGGTTGTTCTGTGTTCTGTCTGTTAGGAGTATAAATGGGCCCACTAATAAAAAGGGGCTGTGCAAGCGAATGTGACGAGCGTGTACCTAAGCCATACTTTTGACCCTAATTGATGCTACTTTAAAAACAAGAGATGCTCATTCGGTTTAAAATCGCTGAGGGCCGACAGTGCGCTTGTCCATGCTAAGTGCTGTTTGTAAAAACAAGCACACATAAGAACATTTTCTACAAATGCCTTTTTCAAGCTCAAGATGATTCTAAAAGTGGAGATTCATCTAAATTTTGAGCTCAAATTTTTTGACAATAACTATACTTTTTATTTACTTTGTTCTTGAGAAAGTAAAAAGGCACTGGCCATTTTACCATTCTTATGCTTGCCTTCCGTGATAACTTACTTCCAGAACGAATAACAGAAATCAGAGTGAAAGAAAAAGAGAAAAGTTAAAAGAAGCGAAGAAACTATTCCTGTTACTTGAAAAATCACGCATCCAGTCAATATTTAATGAAATGGGAAAAGGCGATTTTTTCAGGAAGCTGGCTTTTGTGTAAGGAGCAAGTAAGGATAAGAAATTATTCATTGAAAAGCAACCACTCGGATTTCAGGGGCCTTCCATACAAAAATCGAAGCTTAAGCGCATGGTAGGGGTCAAGAGGTGTGGAAGAGCTGTGATTTATGGAGTTATGGAGGATTGTTTGTTGTTGATACAATTCTTCACCTGCTGTGTTTTTTATTTTATAGATTAAAATAATTGAATTAAGAAAAGGATTTGATTAGTTTTCTTTTATTATAATTTGGAAACGAGATGAAGAAAAATAATATAACTGTACTTTTTATTCATATTACATAACAAATAATGTAATGTAATATGAATAAAAAGGCGTGTGGATGTAATTCTTCTTATCTTCAAGCAAATGTAAAAAAACTAAAAACTAATAAAATTTTAAATTTAAAAAAAATTAAGTTTACCGTTTTAAATTTCAATTATTTGTTCAGATTGTTAAATTTCGTAAGTAAAAATAAAAAAGTAAAAGTATAATGTAAAATAAAGTATATTTTTTTAGCTTAGATATCTGAAATTTAATCTGTGGTTTTCCATTACTTTTCTTTTCTTATTATTATTGAGTCTAATTAAATTTCACAATTTTAATTCCTGGTTAACAAATTAGGACTATTTCTCTTAGATAACAAAAGTTATGATTGATTCTATGACTGAGATAGCATTTATCTTAAGAAAATGAATATATATATATATATGAATTTTGAATATATTTGTCATTAATTTGTTTGGGATTTTTTTCCTAGGGGGATTAGTTTTGGGATTTTTTTGAAATAAGCTTTTCCTTTCTGATTCTCTGCTTCAAAGATTAATAGAATTTATTTTTCTTTGGTTTCTTTGGTTAATATATATGTTTAACCTGACGTATTTCCATTTTCTCAACATTACAGAAACAGTTTTAATTCACCGATATTTCATAATTATTGTTAAATATGTCGCTGATTTATTATAAAATGGAATGGTTATAACCTTCTACATATAATTAAAAAATGAGTAATGCAAATATGCTATTTCCATTTTGGCTAAATGCCAATGATAATAAATGAAATATATTTTCAAAATAATATGGAAATAGTTCTTTTCATATAGCATGTTTATAGAGATTTATATATATAAACTATAAAAGCATTTCATCTTCAAAATACTCCATTTCTACTCCCTAATTATAAATATTAGTTGTATACAGCTGATCCTCTTTCATAATAATACACAATACTATGAGATATTAGATAATATGGGTTAATATTCAACTATGTTATACAATATTACAAATATTGTTTCATATCATGCAATATTGTGCAATATTTATATGTGCCGCTAGGGATTGAAATATCTGTTGCATTATTCAATTTCTACTATTAGTTCACACTCTTCCTATACATAACATTCAAATTTTTGCACTTCCTAATACATTTTTTTATTCATCCACTCAAGTTCAAATATATTTTTTAACTTGTAATGGATGACAATTGATGTTAACACAGTTTTTTTCAATAAATAATTAAATTTAAAACATTTTTAATACTTTATATAGATTTTTAGCAGTTTGTAATGAAATTTGAAATCAACAAGCTATTCATCATTCGGGAAAAATCGGGAATTTTAATATTTTGCACTTAAAGATAAGAAAGCAAATTCAATTCTTCCAAAAATCAATAATTTTTTATAAATCCATTATATTAATTGTAATTATTTAATAAAGAGTAATTAAAATAAAATTCTTTGTTGAACTAAATAGGAGTTGAATTGAATTTTTTTCACGTTACTTGTTTTTCATTTATATCAAGTTTACCTTTTTAAAACATTCTTGTTCAATTCTAAATTCAATATTTATCCCAAATCAGGACGAATTAGTTCCTGGACTATTTCACATTTAACTGAAAGTCACATTAAATACCTACAAATAAACATAAATGTGTAAATTCTAAAGACATTTCTCCTTGAAGGGTTTTTACGAACTACCCTCTTTAATTAATTGTTCCTGGACCTTTTTCTCCTTGTTTGTGATTTTTCAACGTTATAATACAGTTATCAGTTGCAAGTAATTTCTCTGTCAAATCTTTAGGAATAAGTATGGCCAGATTCTAATTTTTGCTATTATTTAAATCTTTAAATCATATTGTGATTAAATGAAACACAGGTAATTCTATTCTTAAACCTTATTAATTTTCATAAATATGATGCCTTGAATTGACTTTAAAGTTTGTGCATTGAAAACTAAATTAATACATTATATCACTAGGTAAAAAAACCTAAGTATGATCTCCCACGTAGCTTAATATATTTATCTTTCCATGTCTATGTCTATTAAAAATAAAACGACAATTATATGTTCCGAGGGTATCTTTGTCTATACATATTTGCATTGAAAAGTAGAAATTAACTTTCAAAGAGAATTGCTCAAAATTATATATATGAATATATATTCCATAAAATATTTATTTGCATGTTTTCTTGTATTGAAGAAATATAAGGAAGAAATATTTTGCTTATTATTTACGCAGTTTAGGCCAAGAATTCGATATTAAAATTATTATAACACGAAATACAACGATCAATTTTAAATAAATCAATACAATTAATAAACTTAATTTAGATTGGCACAAAACTGCCTTTGAATTTGTTTCGCTAAACCAGTTTATAAACATAAAAAATCTAACAGTCATGATGCCATTTCAAATAAAAGAGATCTTCCTACTTTGATGCACAATACTTGAATATGTGTCATCGAATTTATTATGAATATTAAATTATTATAGATTGACTTTATTGAAACCAATTACAGCGAAAATTAATTAGCTTGTTACCAAACATGACCCAACATATTTTTTTTAAATAATTTTTACTGAATTAGCGTTTTTAACCTTGTAAATTTTAAATAAAAGTTTTACTTCTATTAATAATTAGTTTAGAAATTCTCTTATCTTAATTCCGAATTTTCCTTCATAAAGATCCCCCCTTTCAAGTCATTTCATTATGTACACATTGAAGTTCATTCAAAAATAACAAATCGGTGATGTTCATGGTATTTAAATTAGCTTTAAAATGTCTTTTTCCTATAACTCCAAGCTTGTATCAGATTAGAAAACTCAATATAATATTTTTATAATTTCACGCATCGATACCATCTGAACCAAAAATAATACTCTTAAACCTCTAGAATTTAATTTTCAAATTCGCGAGGAAATAACACGCACTCATTTTATATTTTACCCCCCCCCACCCCCAATATTTCTCTGCGGAGACAAAAAGAAAAAAGAAGTTTATTTTAATTCAATAAAGTAGACTTCTCTCCGAATCAAATATATAGCGAAATCGAAGTCTGCCTGCTTCTCTGTAATGGTAAATGCGATTTTCCCAATCTCTTTCCCTGTGGTAGACAGGAAATAAATTCCGCTCAATGAAAGAGATGCCGAGAAAATAAAATGAAATCGGAACAAGATATGGAGCTTTCAAAATATTACCTGTCTATCTCTTTCGCTCTGGCTGTTGGCTCTCCGGATGGCATGACTTTCTTTTTCCGGCTAAACTTTAAAATTAATTTTAGGGTTTTGAGTGAACCAATTCTTTGTCCTATCATCATTGTAGTGAACTTATTTTTTTTAAATTTAAAACAAGATGGAATATAGTTCCGCTTTGAGTTTGAAAAATTGTATAAAATCTAAAAGAAATTCAAACGTTTTAGGGTTTAATATCGTTTAAAGTTTTTAGATCAAGTTGAATTTTGTTCATATTTTTTGATAATATACTGGGCACAAAAATCTAATCAAAACTCCATGTTTATTTTTTCTTTTTAATATTTTTAGAGAGCGAATGATATTTCAACAGAATTACAAGACATGTGTTTCATATATTGTTACTTCCCTTCAAAAGCTTATAGAAATATACAGGATGTCCAAAAAGTTCTCGTACTGATGATTTGTGAATTTATTTTACAAAAACAACAGGTTTAAAAAGAATTATTTTTACGCCAATGATAAAAAGCCCTTTTAACATAACTAAGGAAAAAATAATGAACTTAAATTTATAATAAATGTTCGAAATGTCCACCCCTTTCTTGGAGACAAGGCTGAATTCGTTTGCGCATGTTTTTCGAAACTTGTTTTAACATGCTAGGAATGATTTCTTGTATCCTTTGGATAATTGCAATTTTCAAATCATCTATTGTTTGAGGATCACCTGCATAAACTTTGTCCTTTAAATATCCCCAAAGAAAAAAATCCTTGATGGTCAGATTAGTAGATCGAGGTGGCCAAAGATTTTTTGAGATAAGTCAATCACCGAAAAAAAGCTTCAAGCATGTCCATGGTTTCATTATTCGCATGACAAAATTTAATATACTTGAAAAAAAATCATGAACAATGATTTTTAAAATTTGGAGTACGGGAACTTTTTGGACACCTGGTATTTTCTAAATGCATATTTAACATAGATATCAAAGGAATATAAACGCTTCTTCATGTAAAAGAAAATAATGTTTATATATAAATAGATTGTGCGAAGTGTTTAGTGCTTGCAACAAAAATATGAATAAAATCCTGAATAATATCATTTTTATGATGCTATACATTTCTAATAAGGCTCTGTTTCACAGAATCGCTATTTCTCAGGATCAGATGAATGGTTCTATGTATGACGTGATGAAGAATTAATAAGAATATTTCCCAAGGGAATCATATCATATATATAATTTTTTTAAATAGGTTTCATATTTCTTTTCTTGTATGATCTCTAAGAAAAAAAAAATGAACATTAATATCATCTTGCAGCAATTTTCAGAACTTGAAACAACTACCATTTAATCCATAACTCCTCTAACTCAGGTAGACGTCTAGAAGGAAACTAAGTATTATTTCCAGATATAATGAGCAATAAAAAGATTTGACGACTACATATTTATTAACTTTAGAAATACCAGAGTGCATAATTAGTTGTTATGTATGTTAATTAGGCTCGATAACTCTGGAATGATGCTGACTGGGGACGTATAGTCTGTAGCGACAACCTTTCCAACTGTGTCAATATAGTCTATCTTCCAACTGTGTCCTCACGGTCGTCGAAGACGTATTCGGAGACACCCAGGGCAGAGGGGAGACCCTGTTTTCACTATTGCACGCCACACCGGCCCTCAATAAGGCATTATGGTCTGGGATGCCATTTCAATTGACCACTGGGCCCCTTTGGTTGTCATTAGAGGTACATTTTCCTCGCAACGATACGTCGACGACATTCTAAGACTTGTTTTGCTACCGTTCCTTTTGCAGTGCCCTCTACCGATTTTTCAGCAGGACAATGCCACACCACATACGGCATGTGTTGCTATGAACTGTCTGCAAGCTTGCCACACACTTTCTTGGCCTGCCAGATCACCAGATCTCTCCCCCCATCAAGCATGGTAGAGAGATCTGGGAATGATTGAATGAAGTCGGTAGCATCTGCCACGGAATGTTGATGACCTTGTTCGACAATTAGAGCGGATTTGGCAGAAATACCACAGGAGACCTTTCGGAAGCTTTGTCGGCCAATGCCACGCCATGTGACAGCTTGTTTCCAGGCTAGAGGAGGGTCAACAACTTATTGAACTTGCTACTATAACTCTGAAATAAATTATTCAATTTTTCTGAGAATTTAATCATTTACTATTCTGCGCATTGTCTTACTATCCCCCAATGTTCGTCTTAATCGGACAACTCCTTCTAGGTGCGTTGATTTTTTTTATAGAGGGTAGATTTAGCTTTAAATAATTTTAAAATTATGTCCTAGAATTAACCGACATTGTGTGTCATTCCATATTCTTTTAACTTATGAGTAATGCAATAATATTTATTATTCCTTTTTAATAGTTCATTCAATAATTTTCACATACATTATGAAAATATTTTTTTTCTAAAAGGCATATGATATATCATACAAAATGCAGGGGGATTTGAAATTCAACAAACCTAAAAGAAATTTTGATAAAGCAAGCATTTTTTCTCTAGAAATACAAAGCAGCAAGTGCAATTTCTTTTCACGTTTCAATATGAAAGGGAATGTTCTAGTTTACAAAGGATATAAATACTTTTCCCCTTCTATACTAAAATATAATTAAATAATTTTGAAACAAAAAGAAAATTAAGAAAAAGAAAATTTGAACAGCATATGCTTTAGATTAAAATCTATTTCTGCGTTTTCCGGGAAAATGTATTTTGTGTTATCCTCATTTATAATAAACATCATTTTAGAAATTACTTTTTAGATATTGAAATGAAATTTTTCCAAAATGTTTTATTTGAATTTAGTTATGTTATTAATGAGAATAAAACATTTTTATTCATATTTAAATATTTTATTTATCTTTTATTAATAATTGATAATTTTTTATTAGCATTTAAATTTTCCTACAAAATGGGGAATATTTCAAAAAAATTTAGAATCTCTGGAGATTTTTTTAGCTCATAACGCAAATATATTAATAACATATAATAAAAAATGAAATATATTCATTAAAATTTATTATAAGTATTTGTCGGAACTAAATGTAGTCTCTAAAATTTAGATAAAAATTGCTTATAATTACAATATTAATAAAATTTCCAATTAAAATGTAACTGGAACTCTTATTTGATTTCCCTTTTTAATTAAAACTGTATTAGTTTTACTATAAATTTATAATTTAACAAAATATCTCGGAAAGTAGGAACATACTATAAATTAAAATAATATTAAAATGAGTTTTTCCAAATTTTAATGCACTTTAAATAAAACTAACTTTATTAGATGTAAAGTATTCTAAAAAAAGGCAGTTGGAAAAATTAATTCTGTAGACATAATCAAAATTTTATAAAAATAAAAATATATCTAAGTTTTAAGTTTTAATTCCTCAAAGAATTTTTCGCATACTTTTATTTGGAAGCATAAGGAAAAACTTCATTCAGAAAAATTTCATTTCAACAATTTTAGACGCAATGAAGCCTGCTAGATATAAAGAAAGGTCTTCAATAAAAAGAATTCTCCTTCAACTTAAAATACTAAACAATTTTATGTAAGCAAGTATGCGAAAAATAATGAATTTTCCTGGAGGCACTTTAAGAAATTCCCTCTTTCTGCACTTTTGCGAATTTTCTTGTCGCACAACGTTAACTCAATTCAAGAAGCTGAATACTTTTTGGATCTAATCGGCTTTCGCTAAATCTTCCTTACTGGGTGAAAAAAGTAACGATTTTTTTCCACGTTCTTCATAAAAATAGGAACCATTTTTTTGTCCTGATGTTTTATAGTGAAATATTTTCTACGAATTCTTCGTCACATACTTTTAATAAGAAATTCTAGACTTATTTGGTGCTATTTAATCGGTTTTTCTGAGAGATCATGATATTCTCTGATAATATGCAAGAGTGGAATGTTATGATTTAATATAATTAGCATGACTGAAATATTTTGTAGCTAATTTCACTACTTTAATAAGATGTTATCAACGCAGAAGATGATTCGAACTAACCTTTTCAACAAAAACTATTGACTGAATTAGAAACCAATTTAATATATAATATGTCTTGAGTTTGCTGTTTTGATTGCAAAAGGAAAAAAAAATAGATACGATGAATAATGTTGTTGTCACCTATATATAGGAATCCAATATATTTATTATATTATATAGGTGTTCATGCTAAAAAAATTGCAAAACACTTAAATTGATCATTTTTGTAATATATCCAATTAATTTAGGACAAGCACACAAACTTCACCAGATCAGGCATTTCTCAACAAATTTCGTGAGCAAAAAATTGAGCTTTTTTGAATATTACAATATTTCCGATTCATGACTTGAATGTAATATTTACAGAGATCCTTAAGAGATGCTAGATTAATTCACCGGATATTACCAACACGCTTGGCGACTATTTGGCGATAAAACTGAAGGTATTTGAAATTACAACAGCTAGGGTCCTATCATTATAGAAACAGAGACTGGAAAAACCTCGGGAAGAGTCCATTAAAGAAGATACTGAATGGAAGCTAATAGATTAATTAATCTGGTATAGGTGATAGATTTGACAATATTGTGGCGATAACAGCTGAGATATTGGAAACATTTAAGGTCCTTTCGTTATAAGAGCAAAGAATTGAAGATTTTTTGGAAGAATTTTGTGCAACATGACATCCTCTTAAACACTGTGAAATTATATTCTATCAAATCAGGATCGCTTAGTTGTATCTGCAAAGTAAGCTTTAACTGTACACTCTGAATGATATGACTTTTCTCAAATGAGCATTTTGTTGTGAGTCTATGAATGCGTACATTTATTATTTCTTTTGTACAGTGATTTTGTGTTTTTGCAACCAGTATATCATTATTTCGGATAATTTGTTGTTCCCGATTATTGAATGCACTGGAATTCTTTCACTAGACACTCACTGGTCAATATCCGATACTGTAAAACTTTGGAAGTAAAATAGGGACGAAGTGGCAAACTAAATGGAATCCAGATACAAGTTACAACTAAAGTTGCAGTATAATATTGTTTTGTAAATATTTTATTAAATAATGAAACTTAAGAGAAAAATTATAAATTGTACTGAAGTAAGATGGCATATTCTTAAAAAAAAACTGTTTCTTATAAACTGTGTTTTGTTATTTTTTCAATGGCATGAGCCGAAGCTCTTTAAGAAAAACTTTGTAATTCTGATTTTAAAATTGAAAGTTTAATTAGAATTGTTAAATTCCTTTCTTATTAAGCCTGTACAAAGCAAAAAAATTTTCAATCTGGTAGTCTATATATCAAATTATGTAGTGTATTTCAACAGTTTATGTTGTACAGCGTTTCGAATGGTTTTTTTTTTCATTCGTATTCATCATTCATTTGACATCATAGATTTCATCTTTCATATGATAAAATCTGAAGATATTATGTCATCTGTTAACAATATACTTGAGAATTCTGGATAGGGATCGCTTATTTACTCAAATTTAGCATTTCTAGCACTTCAAAACTTTTGAAGTAAAATATGGAGGAAGAGGCAAATCAACTGGAATCAACATTTGGTTTCAAATTATAAAGTTTAACAAGTTAATAAAGTTTTTTAATTAGCAAAATCAGTTAAAATTTATAAAGCAAGTTATAAAGGTTACTTATTAATTAAAGTATTTGAACAAAACACATCAAATTATAAAGTTTATTCCAACAGTATATATACCCTGTACAGTTTTTCAGAATGATTTATCCATCTTGTAAATGGCAAAATGTGAAGATATTATGCTTCTTTAAAAAATTTCATATTTCAGAGCGCTGGACAGGGTTGCTTATTTGCTCAAATTTAGTATCCGATCTTTAAACTAGTATTGCGTAGGCACTTTCAACACTGCAACAACTAGTACTTACTAATAGGCGGCGTCAATGAATTCATGAGAATATTGACTTGATATCAGACAACAGTAACTTATTAAATCAGCTCAAGTCAAATTCAGCCTCAATCAATACAACTGTTGTGTTCCGATTCTGAAATATGCAGGGAATATTCATGTGTGGTGGAACATTCAATTAAATAGGACGGTAATATTGTCGTATGTTACTGCAAAAAATAACTGTTTATTCTTATCCTTCAGTTTAGTGTTCTAATCCGAATACCGATTAAAGGTAAATCATGTGTAAAATGAGAAAGAAAATCAATTATATAAAGTAAATATTTGTCAGTGGACTTATAATATCTTTACCTTGTAAAGGATAGAAAGTAATTTTCAATTAAGCTCATTCCAATTTTTGATTTCGATGTGTTTTTTTCGATAGATTTTGAAAAGTAACGATATATTATTATGTATACTTGACTCTGTTTAAAAATATATTTTGACAATATTTTCAATATTTTGACAATATTTTCAATATTTTGACTATATTTTGAATATTTAAATTTTTTAATATTTTGAC
>JAOUZG010029298.1:892809-907010 GCA_026289955.1 Argiope argentata | reverse complement strand
AGACCTTACCACCATATTTTACGTCAGTGCCACTGCGATCCATATTTCACGTCAGTGAAATAGATATGCAAGATTGTTGTCCGCTGTGATATAATACATAACATACCATCCTGTACCCCCGGTGCCTATAACGCTAAGTTATCTGACCAGTTGGATGAGCACAAAATGGGAGAAAAAAAGAAAAAACATGTTAAAGGGGGGAAAAGGAGACGATACAGCATTCAGGGACTTCCACAGAGAATGCCATCGGTGTCAAATCTTAAACGAATCATGTTCAATTTTTTTCTGAAGTTATAACTGTACAGAGGGGACAAGTATACTGAAACAAATGGTTATTATGGGTTGAACTTACAGGAGAATTAGATTACCAACTGAAAAAGTTGGGGGTTACAACAGAAAAATTGGGGGGGGGGATTTAACAAATTAAATTGTGAACATAGGTATAGCAACTAAACAATCACTACAGAGTCAGAAATACGCAGCGTCCATCTGGGTCCGGGGGTCTTGATTTCCATCATAAGATCTGCTCTTTAGAGGGACTTTTTAAGTTATAATGTTGGTTGATTATCACAAGGGGAATTCTGGTCTCAACTATTGTAGGTCTTGAGTTGGTCTTAGTATTTATGGATATGGTTTACTATGATGTGTGTTATAATACAGAAAGATGCATGCATATTGGTTTAGGCACTTAATGATTGTCTTATGTAGCTTTCCTTCACCATAAAGACAACATCCATACCAAAGTTCATTTAACACTTGGAAGTATAAGAGAGCTATAATTGTGCCGTGGATAACTGAGTGGTTGTTTTACATATTACTCTCAATGTTTGTTGACATTGATTCTAGTGTTTTTGCCTGTTTGGTATGAGCTAGAAATTGCATCTTAATACCTCCTCTTAACAATGAACCAACTGAAAATATGTTTGGATAATGACTCAGTAGTAGAGAAGCATGTACATGATTACCATCAGTGTTAAAAATTTTCTTCCTGTATCTAATTCTATAGAAATATGTAATTTCTGATAATATTTTGAGAAGTTTAACGTTTTAGGTTATTTTTATTGTACTTTATCAATCACTGATTCTTTGAAAAAATTCATATGTCAGTGGAAATACATATTTTATTGCGTAGTATCGCACCTTTTATTAACATAATGACTTTATTTCCCAAGTATTTCCAAATTACGGTTCAAGGAAAAACACTAATCTTCTGGCAAAACGAATATAGTTAGTAATAGCTGGACAGCCAAATCCAATATCCGGAACTCTTCGTTGTTTTTTCTATTGCATTGTAGAATTTTAAAGTTTAAGCAAATCCTCAAAAAAAAGTATTCAGATGTGTTTTTTAACCCCTAGTCAATAAACTCAATAATTTACTGCATAATGCAATCAAGTATTTTTTGTAAAAATTCTAATTAATACTGTTGAAAGTGCTAAAGAATCTCAGAGCTCTGCAGCAGGTATATCTACATTGTTTAAGCCCCCCCCCCAAAAAAATTGGGTTTATAATTCATAATTACTTTTCGTTGGTATAGTGAACTTTTCTTGACCAAGTTGGTACTTATTGAAGGTATTAGTGCAGAGCTTAGGCTAAAAAATTTAAAAATACATTGCCATAGCCAAATTTGTTTTCTAGCTCATCTTTTGCCTTTACTAAACAATTATTCCTTGAAATTACAAATCAATCAATAAAAAATTATATAAATATGTGGTATTTATGCATTTTATATAAATATAAATATTGTATAGCTGTGAATTTCTGGTATTGTTTCCCTGCGCAGTTAGTTCCATAGTAAAAAGAAAGTTTGCAGATATTTTAAAAGCAGCTTATTGGATTACAAGTTAATGATTTTTAGTCTTAGAGACAAACTTGGAGACCATTTAATGACTTGACGACGGATTTGTTAACTTTGAGAAAGATGAAGTGTCCGAAAATATTGGAATTTTTGCAATATCTTCATACATAATCGAATTCTAACATTCTCTTTAGAATATTCAATGATCGTTCATAGACAAGATGCACACTTAAGGATATTACTTTTCTAGTATAGATGACGATTAATTCAAAGAAGTCAGTATTTGGAGGATTGATATACGGTGAGTTCTTTCTGAATGTTTCCTGCTGTTGTGAATTTAATGCTTGTGAGTTGATTTTTGAAAGTCCTCTTATGTGTAAGTTACTCTTGTGTTTTGTTATGTTTTCTTTTTTTAGAATAAAACATATTCGTTATTGAGTCTGTTGGAGTTTTTAACATACACTCACGTACATATTTACGCAAAATTATATATGAGTGCATTAGGTAATGTACAAAAGAAATACATAGCATTTTAGTGTGTTATTTTATTCTCGTGTTCCACTTTACAATGGAAGAAAGGATACATTAGCCTTCTAAGAATATGGAGCCCTGAGAACCAGAGATCAGAAATCTGACTTCTATATCACACACGTCACAAATCCTTTTTACGGGATGGACTTCATTCATCCATTTCATTCAATCATTCACAAATCGTAATTTAGATCTGGAACAGAGAACTATCAACTCTGGTCTAGTAACCCCTATGGTATTACTCTCAAAATGGAGGACATTCTAATCACTACATATTTAACGTGCGCCATTCAACACACACACGGAGAGATTTCGGCTGGCGTTTTCGACACGAAGCTCAACTTGAGCGTGAGTTTTTTTAATGATGTATATTTTGAAGTTTCGTTGTTGTTAAAGATTTAATGATACTTTTTTTCTTTCCTTAATCTTTATGGCCCGTATTAAATCAATGAAGTAAAAAAAAATATTTTTATGTGATTTCTTCTAAAAATAAAACATATTGAATGGCATTCGTATGCAGTTATTTTTTAATATGGTTTGATTCTAGTTAGTTTGCAGCTGAAAACTCTTTTTAAGATTCCAATTCGTTTGAAGCTGAAATGGAAAATAAATGGTGCGAATATGTTTTTTATACTTCTCGGCTTTAAGGAAAAAGAATTCTGCTCTATGAAATCTTTCATGAAATCTCCAGTTTCTTCCCTTTCTTCGCTAGTGGATCAAGAAAGAAATTTCGGGCATTAAGTCCATTCACTTTATCCTTCCCTTTGCTTTTTTGACACTTTTTCTATCCCTGCCTTAGCTTTCCCTATAAAACTTCTTTTCCTGAATTCATAGAGGTAAAGCAATTAAAACATTTATATACTGGATTTTGTGAGCAATACTCATTTTCTTCAATTTTAGAAAAAGTCATAGTAAAGATTGGCACATAATCTGATGGGAAAATACTTAAATTGAAGAAAATTAACTATATTTCTTGAAGTTAAGAATTTTAAAACTAATTTTATATTTAAAAAACATTTTTTTCTTCCTAAATATAAAATATCAACAAAAGAATCGCTACATATTGAAAGTTACATTTGAAAAAATAGCAATACGTTATTGCATATAATATTGTTCTCTTTGCTGTCAATCAATTAAAGTTCTTTCTCTTGCATCTCAAACCTAATGAATTGCTATAAAATTTAAATTTGTAAACATAAAAACACAAATTAAAAAGCAAGATGAATTTATAGTCTTATGAAATGTTTTATCAATTTTTATTTTAGGCAAATCTAGAAAATGACTAAAAAATTTCTATCGAATTAAGTTGTAAAGGAAAAAATGTAAATATAAGGGCCAAAATCTTTAATCATTCAATAAAAAAAGGAATTGTTCTTATTTTAGATTCATACATGCTAAAAAAATTAATAACATTAGAAATTACAAATAATTTCAATTCAAAAGCATCAGAATTATTCTTATGCTTTAAATATCATCCCAGTAAATCATACAAGTACAAAACAGTGATTAAAAAGAGTAGTCTAGCCAAAATTTTCTCACATGCTCTCTACTAAATTTGTCCTGATAAGGAAAAACTTAAATGGAATTAGTGAACAATAGTACGAAATATTAACGTTTCACGTGAATTTAGCCTTTGATATACGTGGCCAGTTATTTGGCAATTAATTTTTTAAAAACATTGTTAATAATATCGTAAAATAGAATTCATATTTTAAATACGTTTCCTTAAACATATTGAGAAAAATATTTGACACAAAACTGCACTTGTAGGCATAAACTCTTACACCAAATTTTATAAATTTGTCTTTAACTTTTTGAACTATCTTATTCACTTACATCTGAAAGTACGTGCAGACAGACAGAAAACCCTGGGTGGGATTTGTAACAGAATTGGAGAGGCATCTACAATATAAATGTGGAATCTTTAAACCGTATCTTGAACCGTATCTTTTTGAATTATCTTATTCACTTACATCTGAAAGTACGTGCAGACAGACAGTCAACCCTGGGTGGGATTTGTAACAGAATTGGAGAGGCATCTACAATATAAATGTGGAATCTTTAAACCGTATCTTGAACCGTATCTTTTTGAATTATCTTATTCACTTACATCTGAAAGTTCATGCAGACACACAGTCAAACAGGGTTGGGATTTGCTACAGAATTGGATAGGCATATACAGTATAAGTGTGAAATATTTAAACCGTACCTTATATATCTAGTTGTTCTTTTGTAGTTATCCTTTTAACTTACATTCAAACCACTAATCAAATACAAATTCCCTCTGAACCGATTCCACGTAAAATTTGATTGAAATCTGCAAATTTGGTGTAACTACCTCATACAAAATTCTAATATTCTAACATAAAGGTCTTTTTAACTATCTTTGTCACAGACAGACAGGCAGACATTTTCTAAAAAGTGTGTTTTTTGAAATCAGGGAAGTCTAAAGCGTGAAGATTCTCAAGATTCTCTAGTTCGAATTTTCGACAACTTCTACATTTTCTCTTTACTAAAAAGCAAATAAGGAATTTCAGTATAAAGTAATAAAAGAAAACACATAAAAGAATTTTATACACTGAACTTTCATTCTAGATTTATATTAAAAATAAAAAAAATGAATATAAATCTCAATATCAACGACTTTTTCTATTCAATTAACTTGTCTATTTTTGTTTCTTTTTCCATCTTTCTTCTTCTTTTTTTAAAGAATAAAATGCATTATCCTCAGGCAGTATTTTATTTCGTATAATGGCAACGAAATGAAAAAGAGAAGATCCTTCTTCCCTATTTTGATACTTTTATTCGACGCCATAAATATCGTGGATGAGAAGATTTCCACCAACAATTGTCGCATAAATCACATCGCACGGTGCAACTTTTTTCTGCCGTAGCATTTGCTTAAATTTCGATTCTTGTGCAGAAGATTCCAAAGAAACTGAGCACAGTTTGAGTTAGAGAATAAATTCCCTCGTTTCTTCTTTTGCCTTTCAAAGCAACCAATCTTCGGTATTTTCTTTCTGATAAAATGTTGGTTGTCGCCTTCTTTTTTTCCTCTATAAGGTAGGGTCAAAAGAAGATTTTGAAATTGATAAATATGTAAATAGAGAATATTTTTCACCCGTCTCTTTTAAAGAAGAAAATTCCAATTTTAAAATTTTATTCCAATTTTAAAAGAAGAAAATTCCAATTATTATATAATCGTTAAATACGTTCAAATTTGTGTTAATATTTTCAAATTAAAAATGTGACAAATATGTAGTTTCAACTTAAATGCAGTTCAATTTATTCCATAAACCATTATTCATCAAATATATATTATACCTACACTTAGAGTTTTAACAGTTTTTTAATTACCTATTCTTTGAAGTATTGCGTATCTTAAATCTATCTATCCATAGATGGCGCTACCAATTATATCTGCATGACATTACTTTAGAACAGAATGCGTTATTGTAATGTATAAATATTTGTAGTTTACAAGCTTATGTAAACTACGAAATGCACAACTATAGTGACAAGACTGAAACATTAGTCATCAAATTATAAATTATACCTCCACTTAGAGTTTTGTCTCAGATTCTACCTAGTTTCTGCAAGCATTTTGCTTAACAATAGATGATACTCGTCAACTTTGTCATGAATGTTTGACTCATAAGTTTAGCAAGGTAGATGAAAATTCATGAAGATTATTTCTTTTGGTGAGAATAAAAGAAGTTTGAATCTAATTTCTGCCTGTATATATGGATATGCTATTATAGATTTCACTTATGTTATTAATCACACGGAGTAAGAAAGTATAGTTTAAAGTTTTGTGGACAATTTTGAAAATAAAGTTTGTAAGGATAACGTTTTTTGGGATAATAGATACTCAACTTTATCTGCAGAAAATATGGTAAAAAATAAGATATTTTTTTCAGTCTCTTTGAGATTATAGGGGAGACAAGGCTTTTCCGAAAAAAGATAAATCAAAGTTTATGGAACACATAAAGAATGAGACAAATATTACAGAAAAAGAGTTTGAAAGATTTATAACAGTGAAATGGTTTGTGTAAATATAGGAATAACCTTCATATTTGTAAAATATATTCCTTAAATTTAAATGTGAATTGCATTGACAGTTAAATGAAAGATACTATATTTTTACTAAAATACATTATAATATTTTATTCTAATTAAAGTACAATAATTAAGTATTGTAATGATATTTCAATACTTTATTTCTAGAATATTTTTTTATTTCATTCACTAATTATAAAGGCTAAGAAGCAACTGAAATAACAAGGAATTAAGTTTGATATTTATTTTCCAATTTTTGGATAGCAAAATTACACTTTAACAAAGATTTTATTTTAATTAAATATCTTTGATATCTAGTAATTTTATGCAAAGTTTAAAAAGATGTATTTTAATTTTTTAAAGATATTTCATTTTAGGTTATTTTGGTACATAATGCATTATCTATAAATTATCCAAATGTTTCTCATAAGAATATCATACATCTGGAAATGATATTCTCTCCCTAGAATATCATAGATGTATGATATTCTCTCTCTAGAATATCATAGATGTATGATATTCTCTCTCTAGAATATCATAGATGTATGATATTCTCTCTCTAGAATATCATACATCTGGAAAATTTTCAAAATAATTGGATATTTAAAGCAGATTATATATAAATAAAGAAAATTGAGAATAGAATAATTACTCGACTATAAGTCTAAACGCACGTCGTTAAAAAGTCTCTCGCTGCCAACGAAGTTTAGTAACTTACATATTAAAATACATTTTTCCAAACAAAAGCCCGATACCATAGAAAAGAATGCTCATTTTGTATAACACTGGCTGAAATAATTTATTTCTGCTTAATTACATCATCTTCGAGAAATAAATATTATCACACATTTCTCGAAAAAGGTTTTAGTAGATCCATTGTTAAATATTTTGATTGTCACTACAATAAATGATCCTAATAATGGCAAATGACATCAATAGTATAAGTTTGCTAACTAAATGTCTGGTAATGTTCAATATAGAGGACAGTAAGCGAATATATCATTGCGCATTTGATGGGTTTGACTGGAAACCATTGATACTAATTATATAAATTTTCTCTGTGTAAAATGATTGATGTAATTTTAATCTTAATTGTAGATGACAGTATGGTACTATGTCATTCAAAATTTCAAACATTGGAATCTTGGAAAAAAACAGATGTTCATTAATATTACGATATTAATTATGGTAAAACCAGAGTAGAATGCCCGTTGTAGCACAAATTCTTTCAAATAAATCTTGGTATGGTAATAACTCGTTATGCCTAACTAAAAACATATATCTTTGTCTGATATCGAATATCGTTTTAGAATGCATTAATGGAATGGCTCGATGGAGAACCGTATAAAACCCATACATAACAAAATTATCTTGAATCTTATCTCCGGAATATATCATGTAATTATCAGATCTATAACATGCAATTGCATATGAATTACTGGAAACCTTTACAAAATTTGATATCCCGACTCCAAATTTAGTAAACAGATTAAAATTTTATGTGTGTTGTATTCTACCAATTCCCTTTGAAACACAGAGTGAATTACACTAAAACTCTTGTTCCCAGTAGTCTGATTTGCATACACGGCATTACTTTGAGCATAGGCAACTCTAGTCCAGAGTTACCAACTATAGTCCAGAGTTACCAACAATAAATTACCAAGTTATATATCGTTTTCCTTTCTAAGCATGCTTAGAAATGCTTAAGTCACTGGCCAAAATAACCCACCAACGCGACAGGATGAAGTATGTATTGTATTGTACTTTTCAGGATGAGGTTTTAATAGGTTGATTGTTAGGCATTCTGTTTGTTGAATATGACTTCAACATATTAGTGGTCATGTGCATTTCAATATGGATGCCCATATTTGTATTAAATCATTTCTAGTGTGTGATATATTAGGGTAATAGAGAAGTTCGATTATTAGGATAATACAGAAAATACCTAATTTCTAAAATAATCCAACATTTTTTTTTCTTATCAAAACTTTGTATGCATTATTTTTTTACCAAATCTGAGGTGCTCTGATTGAATCTAATAGGCTCATTTTTTTAATGTGGCTATATTTATATATGAAATGTCTCCAGTCTTTGATAAAGCTTTGTGAAAGGTGTGCTTTTTTTCTGTAATATGTATATTGACACGAAAATGTCCTCTATTATAGGAATTTAACCTAATTAAAAAGTTAACCACTTATTTAATTTTCAAAAAATTGATTAAAATATTTATAGATATAGTTAAAAATAACCTACTTGTCTGTGAATCTCTTGACACAGTACAAATCAAACTGTTTGATCTACAACTAGTAAATCCGCACACTTATATTTAAAAAGAAGAAAAAACTGTAATATTAAAATTTTAAATAATAGACTTGTTTTTTAAAAAATATATATGAATATATCAATTATAATAAGCACTTTTCTGATTTTTATGGGTTGTACGATGGTTTTTATTCAGAAAGGAATTTTTTATAAATGCCATTAGTTTTGTTGTCAAGTGGGAAAATATGATAATCGGGACGTAGGGAGCATGAAAGATGAATGGTTTCTTTTAAAAAAGATAACAATTCTAACTATAATTCTTTTATTCTATCAACTGTTGTTTTCTTTATCTTAAATTACCAACTCAATTTCCCTGTACAATAGTAAAAATAAAGGTAGTAATCCCTATGCCTTTAGATATCAAACGAAAACAGTCATTATTTTCCCGTCTGATAGTGACAGCAACATTTCATCTTCTCCAAAAATATTATACTAGTTAATATTTATTACCCTTGATATAATATTTTCCGTTAAATAATTCAAAATTGTCTCTGAAAATAATTCTACTTTTATCTCTATAAATAATACCTTTTTTCATATAACCGCAATTGAAAAATAAAATTATAATTTAAGGATAAGCATAAATGCTCAGAAAAAAATTCAACTAATATATCATTTTCTTAAAGAAAATTTGTTTGAAGGCATTTTTCATCGAGAAGTTCGAATGGAACTAACAATGAAGCAGTCCTTTTTTTCCTTCATATTTCATGAATTCACATATTAGAAAATGCCGACCTAGCAAATCCTCTTTTCACGGGTTACAATTTAAATAATAATATGTACAAAGCATGTAATTTAATTTTCCTTTCACATTCGTGAATGACTTTTCCTGAAGGCTAACACTCCATTTTGCTGCAAGGGTGCTATGAATATGCTCTTCCCATAATTTTCATGCTAGACAAAGGTTTTATGGCTATAGATGTTATTGTTTTAAAAGTTGGGATAGTGATGGACAAAATAGTTGCATTCAGACTTATGCTAGAATATTCTCAGTTCAGAGAAAGATCTATAGGGATGCATCTATAGTAAATGCATATCGTGTGAAAATTAAATGCTACGTTGCAGTTTTTTTTCTCATGCAGACTTATAGACAATTTTTAGCCTGAGTCTATTATTTTTCCTCTAATTTTAACTTAAAATATTGAATAATTTGACTGAAATAAACATGTAGTTAAAAAATTACATTTTTTTAAAAAAAATATTTCAGTATTAGTAATACTGCTGTCAATACTATCTGAAAGGTAATTCAATTACAATTCGGTACGTATTTGTTCCGCATCAATTCTTTTATATAAAAAAATTACTATTCATTATCTGTATGTTCCAAATCAATAAATATGAGCATTTCTTTGTTAATTCAACTTATTCTCTTTATTGTGTTTCGACATTTTTTGCTGTTTTTTTAAATAATATTGTGATAAAACGTTAAATATAGCTGTTCAGAGTGTTACATCGTGGAGGGTTTCTAGTGTATTTATTCTCCCTCCACCCTTCTATCTCTTTCCTTCTTGAGCTCATCAACTGGTTATATTACTGGGTGTTAAAGGCATCCAGTTGTTTTACACCATTCTGTGCTGCTGGATGTTACATTATGCTATGTGTTCAAAAACTCTTTTTCACCAAATTCATAATCCATGATCCGTCATATTTAAGGTTGTTAATCAAAATCCTATATAACGCTGTATTAAATGTTAATGTTACTTTTTTAAATCTTTAAGATACTATTTGTGAATTCGACAGAAAGTCATTCTGGACATTGTGAACTTGTGTGGATAGTGATTGTACACTTTTCAATCGTAATTTATAGCGCAACGTTGTACCAATAAAAGGCAGGATCCATTCATTTCATCAATTAAACTCAAAATCCCGCAAATGATTTATTTGAGCAAGCAACATTATAGAACGGTTTGGGGATTCAGTTATTATATCCTTACATTGTTGAAACACCAATTACTTGAATCTGTTCTTATGGAGCACTATTAAATTAACATTTAGTTTAATAATTTTAACACCAAGTTGTTTATCTGCTTTCAGCTGCTTGGAACGTGTGAAATAAGGAAATAATTTTTCATTATTTTAGGGATTGCTTGCAATATCAGTGCGAGAACGTGTAACCAAAGTTTCAAAAACTCTTAGGTGCCATTTTTAATACTCTTTAAGGTACTCAGAGGTTTAGGGTTAAGGTCTCCATTATGGCACCGGAAGATTTCAGATTCGAGACCTGATTCCATCAAGATTCGTGGTACATAGTGGCTAGATGATACTAAATCCGATTTTGCAACTTTAATGACTCCCTGTGCAGCAGCGTTCGACCTTGAAGAGGAATGGCTATTCCATTAAACACCCTGTCATCTGATCGTGGTTGGCAATCACAATGCATATACCCAAATAGTCACAGTATTGCTGTCAAACAGGAAGTTAATATAACTAAATCTGAAAGCCTCTTTACCTTTTGGCAAGGTAAATCTATTTAATGAAAATAATGACATATATTCGCTGGATTTTAGCTTACATCTTTGATGCTGAAAGTTTCATTATTCCCAGAGCTTATAATACATGAATCATTGATTTCTAATTTATTAGTTTGGCTTTACATTATTTTTATAATTTCAATATTGTTCTTAAATTAGGTAGTTAACCTCTATATTTTATTTTTATCCACTTTAACTAATAACTCAACCCTCTAAATAACACATTCACTTCATGCTTATTCGTTCCTTTTTTTCTATCTAATTGAATTGGAGCTTTTTATTAATTTTTTAATATTATTTGCATTAAAACTTATGTTATAATTAATTATTTTAGAATTTGGAAACAATATTATACAGCCTAAGTCTCACATGTATGCAATTATATAATTCTATAATCAGTTTTGAACTTAAATCATTTAAATAGTCCTCATCAGTTCTATTATTAAATATTCCTTATCAGTTAAATATTCGTAATCTAAAATAAAATTATGAATTTATATTATTACTCCATTTTTTTATAAGAATAATGATATTCGACTAGTGACAGAAAGTTATTATAACCTTTTTATGGGATTGACAATTCTAGATTCATTGATTTTGGAGAAGATGAAAAAGTTTTTGAATTCAAATTTCTTCATCTCTGGGCATTGCAGTTGGACGTCATAATCGCTTGGTAATGAAACTATTTAGTAAGTGGATTTGTCATTTATCAGTTGCTTTGGATGAAAGACATTTCATTATTGCAAACACGTTGTTTATAATTCCATTTCCTATGCTTAAAAAATTCAGCCAGAATGTCTAGATAGCCCATACATTCGGCTATTTTTCTTTACGTTTCATTGGTATTCTTTTTTATTGCAAAATATTTGTCTTAGTTTTATAAACCTGAAAAGTGGATTTCAAGAAGAGGTAAAACACTACGTTTCGATCTATTCTATATAAACTGATGTTCAAAAAGTAAGAGGTCTTGCAGTTAAATTTTAAATAATAGTACGAAGGCTATTTTTCAAGGACCGATTGTTCACTAAATAAAAATCACAAACAGAATCAAGAAAATTTTATATCGAACATTATGATACAACATTAAGCTACTTTTCGAAGTGATCGCCATTACGATTCTTAGAATCTTACTTTAGAGTGGTACCGATTTTCCAATACCTTCATCATAGAATCAGCTGCCTGCGTTTTCAGCCAATTATATGCCCTGGTTTGAAACTTGTTGCTTGTGGCAAATGTTTGTACACAATTGTTTGAATATTTTCATGTGGGCAAGTAGATAAAAATCTGTGCGAGCCAAGTCAGGACTGTATGATGAGTGATCAAAAACTTCCCAACCAAAACACTCCAAGAGAATTGTTGTTGCAACTTCAGATTGAGTCCTCGAATTGTCATGAAGAAGGACAATACCTGACCATTTTTACTCACAATGGTATAGAGAGCTGACCGGGAAATTTTCGGAAACAAATCCTTCAACCCAGAAATTGTGAACCGACGATTTCCGTGAATCACCTGACCCACGTGATGAACAAAATTATTGGTTTCCCTGGCCGTCTCATCATGAATATTTATGCTTCCAGCGTCAAAGATCCTGCACCATTTTTGCACTTTAATGTCAGTGATGAACGTTTCTCCGTATACTCCAATTCATTCTTCTATTAATTTAAGCTACATTATTTCCTTCAATAAACAGAAATCGAATGCCTGAACGCAACTCACATTTGGCGGGAGACAATTTTAAAAAGCATGTTTATGCGTTCCCTACGTACTCAGAAATAAGAACAGCTCATCGACGTGTTCCCCTGGCTCACTACAGACACAGCGCAAAACTTCTCCACACAAACCTAGCGGATTTCCCCCGAAGCTTTCCTTTAGCGACCCATTGGACTTTGAAAAAAAAATAAGTCATTGTAATAAATTTCCCAATGTTTGCTTAATTTTTCCCTCTTATAAAAACTTTTTCATTCATTTTCGTATTTCTTTTCCTTTAAAAAATACCCTTCTACTTTTATATGAATATCAATATAGATGTTTGTATTAAAGAAAAAGCCTACAATAAATGCCTTTAAAAATGCTACGCTAAGAACCTATTTCCATTTAAAATTTTTGCAAATGCCTTAGATTAAAAATTACCATGCGTTTATTTTTTGCCTTTTTGCTTACGATAATAGATTTTTTTATGCGTTTCCTGACTAACTCATATTTTTATAAGCGTGAAAGATGAAATAGTTTGGAGCATTCAGCTGACTGATATTATTCATAACTATAATGAACGCTATTACAAAAATGGCTTTTTCTTAGATCTTTTTTATTTATTTTATCTTTTATTGATCCCTTAGGAAAGATCAAACGATGTGTAAATTTTTCAATTATTTCTTTGATAGATAAGTCTTCTTTTTTTTCGAAGTTAGTTTTTCTTTAATCCAAATTTCTTTGGGAAAATAACCATTAAATTAGTGGGTTTTCACTTACTAAATAAAAGAAATAAAAAAACTTGATGATTATGACAATTCAGATATATATTTTTAATTTTTAAAGAAAAAAGAAATTTCAGTACAAAGAAAAAAGATAAAGTATTCTCATATTTTTTTAGTAGCATAAAATTTAATTCCATGCAATAATATACTCTGAAGTATGAAAGAAAAGTTCCAAAAAACTAAATTGATTTTTGAATAAAAAATATGGTTAAAAAATTGATATATGTTCTCTTAATAAAAATTTGTTATTCGAAAAACTCCATATCTATTATATTTAATATTATTAGTATTAACCCATAAATCATAATGTCTAATATTATATGATTATTCGTCTAAAAGTATGACTTACCTATCATTTAAATCGATTTCATATTATGTATGTTTTATCAGAATATCTTAATTTATATACATAATACCAATCTATCTATATGTTTACATAATATCAAGAATAAAATAATGACATGATTCTGGCGCCATCTATCGTTAGTTATATTTTATTTTTTCTTTAATATTTAAAGTTATAATAATCTCAATGCGATCTTAGGATA
>JAOUZG010029298.1:871425-892409 GCA_026289955.1 Argiope argentata | reverse complement strand
ATCTTTATATTTGCTTAGCTTACTTCTTTTATATTTTATTAATATTTTCTTTGGTTAATATTAACTGCATTTCATTATTTAATGATTTTAGTCTCTTGAAATTTGAGATCCTTTAAAATGCTATTTCGATTTAAAAATGGAGAGACTTTAAAATCACAAGCACGTAAAACTGTGCATAATGTTATAGAATTTTGCTTGTAACTTGCTGAAAATTCGTATTGGGAAAAAGTTGGGATTTTAGAAGAACTAGTGGATGAACTAGTATTTCAGATTGGAAGTACTGAATCGGATTCCGATTCAGAAGAAACGGAATCTTGTGACAGTGATTCAGAATTCTTTAAATTGAAAGTACACAACTGTCACTCGATCTCTGCTAGTTTTGCACTCTTTTAATAATAATTAATGTGTTTTATAAATAAAAAGAGAATTTTAAAATTGCTTTTTTTGTTTCATTTCAATTAGTTTAATCATAAGTTATAGAAGATATAGAACTTTATTTAGTTTATTTCCTGAAGCTACGAAATTTATTTGATTCCTTTTTGTTATTTTCTATTTTTTCATTAATGTGCTCTTGTTTTCTGTTATTCAATATGTCGATAGTCAAAAGTTTCAACTTAACATACTTTTGATTATCCTTATTTTTTTAAGTTTCGTTAAAAAAATCTTTGAAAATTTTATTTATCTTATAGCTTTTATTTATCTTATTTGATAAAATGTAATTGTTAATTTTGAGTTTCGAAAAATAGCATATATATCAAAAATAAATAAATATATTTATTTATTAAAAAAACTTTTTTGGGAGGTTTTAAGCATATTTAACAATGGATATTTTACTTTGTAACAGAATAAAAGCAACCGTTTATAAAAATTATGAAATAATTATGATTATTATGTTATTATTTTTATGTTATCAGACAGATTACTTCCCGTTTGCTGCGGATAATTTGATCTTAAAAAGTTACATAAATTTAAAGCAAATAAAATGAAAATTAACTTTTTGTCATGCTGGATTCTACTTATTTTTATTTCTTCTTGTGCAGTCGTTAGACATATAAATAATTATTCAGTTTTTCTATTTGATTTACTCCGTTCTTTCTGTACTAATCAGATAGGAATTTCTGTATTATTCTAACAAGAATAATATATTTTTTCAAAATTCCAAGTACGCAAATGATTTTCAGCCCAGTGAATTATTTTTCGAATTTTCTTTCAAAAATTAAAGGCAATATATCCACACCGCCAATTATGCGCTAAACGTGCCAACGTAAGAAACTTGAATGAATTTCTACCTCTGCGAAATGGACTCTTCCTGCAGTAACCTGTTTCTATAACGCCCGCCGTAAACATAGACGACTGTCGGCCAGAGATCTCCTTATGGACAGACAATTCTTTTGTCGAATTAGTTTGAAAATTTAATCTGCATCTCTCAAACATTATGCAGGCGTTTTTAACAATTAAATTTGAAAAATAAATAAATAATAAGTCAGAATGTGGCACAATCTTGAATTAAGATTCAGGGGCACTATCTGAGTGGAGAGGGTTAGTAACATTAAGAGTGGAAATAACTTAAATAAGAAAATGGCATATTCATTATTAATGCTGATTAATTAATGGTAATGAAAGTGGAAACAATTTCAATCGGCAAAAATTCGTATTTACCATTTAAGGAATTGTCATTCATTGTAACAGTAAGAGTAACAGTAACAGTGAAAGTTAGAGTAAAAATTATTTACATCAGGAAATTGCTTTTCTGAGGATCAGAGTATAATAGACATGACTGATTATTAAACTAATCAATTAGTGATAGTAAGAGTGAAAAGAATTCAATTGAGCAAATGGCATCGGTCAGTGTGAAAGTATCGTAAACAGTATTCTCTATTTAAATTGATTATTTAATAACAGCAAAATAGGAAATAATTTAAGGCAGCAAATGGCATTTCTGAGTATGAGAGAATCTTAAATACGAGTATTAATTGTCATTAATCTGATCACTTATTGACATTTAAAGTGGAAATGAAAGTATCATAAACCTTAATCATCATTTAATCTAATAAATTATTGGCAATCAAGAGTGGATACAAGTTTAGTCGGCAAATGGCATTTCTGAGAATGAGAGCCTCTTAAACGCCATTCATCATTTAATCTTATCAATTATTTCCAGTAAGAGTGGAAATAGTTTAAACAAACAAATAGCGTTCCAGAGTAATAGAATATCCTAAATCTAAATCAACATTGATTCTGATCAATTATTGACAGTAAGAGTGGAAATAATTGAAGTTGTCAAAAGTCATTTTTAAGTAAGAGAATATCATAAACCTCATTCATAATTTTATCTTATCAATTATTGACAGCAAAAGTGGAAATAATTTAAGTCGACAAATAGATTTTCTTAGTATGAGAGTATCGCAAAATTTATTAGGTCGTTTATGCTTATTTTTCCTTCTAAAGCTCTTTTGTTGCATGATAGCACTTATCACTATATCTGTATCATATTTGAATATTCACATATGTTATGTGCGACAAATATGTTCGATTGAGTAGTATAGTTTTCGAAATAATCATTAATTGCTATTAATAACTTCTAATGAATCTAATATTAAAAATTTAATTTTTAACAAAGCTGCTGATACATCCGATTAGAAAACTTTTCTAAGACCCATACCAGACTTGGTACATTTTATTCAAAGCAAACTACTAAATGAATAATTAGAATAGATTTGCACAGTCCAAAGCTTTCAAAGTATAACCACTCTCCGCTGCATTTTCCAGAAAATTCTCAGGGGTGTCTCGGAAAACTCCCGATTTAATTAATTCTGAATTAGAGCTTTTAGCTCACTGAGCTTAATCTAATTCGTCATCACTTTCGACATAGAAATTAATATAGATCAGAATTCATGATCGAAGGAGATGTTTAATATTAATTCAGTAATAGGTTCCTTCAATCGTAACGTATTATCATTATACAGTTTGAGCTTCATTATTGTAGTTGAAGTTTGAAAAATTAGAAATAAACTCCAATATTCTGAGAGAGTGGGATATTACCTATTTTGAATGTTTTGTGTTTTCAAACTTACAATATTTATGTCATGTTTGATTAAAGGAAATTTAAAAAGCAATGTATAATTTAGTTCTTATGTAATAAACTGATCAAGAAATTAAGTCAAATAATTTAAATACCGGTGTTTTATTAGTCTATATTAATAGAGTATATGATTAAATGCTATAATTTCTACTTCAATGTATCAATTATTGATAATTGTACATTTATTTCCTGATTATAATGGTTATTAAATTGGTATGGCTGGAATAGCCTGAATGGTAGGGCGTTGGATTCGCATCCATTGGGCTGCGTATTCGAACCCGCCAGCCAGAGAATCTCCGTGTGCGTGTTTGTTGTGGGCCGAGAAAGGTTAATCTTTTGAGGTCTCAAATTCCTCCATGTTGAGAGGAATACCAAAGGGGGCAGTAGGTCAGAGGTGATCGTTCTCTGTTTCAAATCTAAATTACGATCTGCGGATGAATGAATGATTGCACTAATTATGTTTGCCCTGTAAGAAGGATTTGTGACGTGCGTGAGCTAGAAGGTAGACTTGCTCCCTCGGTTGCTAAGGGATCCAAAGTATCATTAGAAGCTACTGCACTCATGCTTCGGTTGTAAATCGGGACACTATATTAATAACAAATGTTACATTTTCTGCAGTCAAATCTATGACCGGTATCCAATATTATTTAATTCAATGACCGATACATGAAATTTTATTTCAAGTTTGTATAACGCATGCTCTTTGTACGACTGGAAGCAATTATTTAACTTATATTCTGCATCAAATTCTTACATGTTTTTAAAAATGACTTTTAAAATATTATGTTAAATGAAGCATTCAATGTACATTTAAAAGTTTTTTTTTTTAAAAAAAAATTAGAGTAAAAGTTGGAGTTTTTAAAAAAAATTAGAGTCGAGTCAAAAAATCGGTATCATTAAAAACCTTTTTTTTAACTTTCGTAATGTTTTAAAATAATTTTTTTGCATTATTATACACAGAAAGTATTTAGAAAAAAGTTAGTACTCAAACCAATTTTAGTAATAATCTTAATTCTATTTTTTTAAAGCGTCTTTTCTCATGTTATAAATGCTATCCAATTTAGTGATTCTGGATCTAAGAACATATCATGTTGAGTTTTTTTTCAGTCCTTTTAAATCAAGCATATCTTATTTTCAGCAATTTACAAATAGTATGCCAATGTATTATCTCCATTATCACGTTAAAGTAAAAGGAAATATTTTAATACTGAATATCGTATTGTAAGAATCAGTATTTTTATTTTTGATATTTTAGTTATTTTGATTATTGACCAAACACTGTCTTATGATTAATTCTACAATAATTCAATCCCTATTTCTCCAATTTGGACAGTTCTTAGGGTCTGAAAAGTTGCATATAATCTGTTTTAAAAATGATTTTTTTTGCATGAAATTGATGGCAAAGTTATTAGAGAAGTGGAATTTTGCTTAAATCTCATTTATGAAATTTTCAAAAAAAAAAAAAAAAAGACATTTCTAACATAAGACATATTTGATTGAAAGCAATGCTGATACATCTAAAAATGATCTTTGAAAATAGACTCAAGTACTGTTATTAATCAAAAGATCTGTCTCAAACAATATTTAATGATATATTTTCTTTTCTATCATATAAGGTCTTTGAAAAATACATTTTATTAAATTTTACAATACATGGAAACTTTTTGCAAGTTTTTAAGTAATGCAGCAACTATTGGGAAATTTATAAATTATTTGAAATGAACTAATATCAAGAGTGGTTTCTTCTTTTACAAAATAGTGCATCTTTAATTACTTTTTCAATAATGCGTTTCTTATTACAATATGCTTAATGTATTCAAAATATATTACTCGTAAAATTTTATACTAATATACTTTATCAAAGCATTTAAAGTATTCAAAAATTAATAAAAGAATCACAAAATATCATTTGAAAGAATATAGATTAAAAGTGTTCTAAAAATATTTGTCATATTTTCAAGACGTATAGTCTATACTCTAAGAATAGAAGTCTATTAGGATAGACTAGATATCGCATTTCTCTTGTCGTTTCTCACAAGATTACATCATCTATTCATTTGCGGAAGTACTTTTATGTTATCTTTTCAAATTAGAAGTCGCTCATTATTTTACACCAGATATTTATTACAATATATATTGCATACTATAATATAGCAATTGGAAACGAGTCTGTTTTGAAAAGCATATCATTTTACATAAGCGTATCATCTAATATAAAATATGATGGCTTAAAGAAAATACCCTTTTATGTTAAATATTTACGGATAAATTATCGTCTGCTTAAAGCAGAACATCTGAACTTTTTTTTTCATTTTAACTGAAGTCGAAAGTCTCACAAAGGATAATCTTCTAAAATTCTCCAAAATTTGCCAAATAATGATTATTATAAATCTCATTTTCTTTACTGAGTTTTTCTTCCTTTGAAACTGAAATTTCGTGCTGATTACATGTAATTAAGAACTCACATTTTCATTTATTTTCCTATTTAATGAAAATTACTAAATTTTGTTTTAATAATTCGTAGTATAATAACACCCTGAAAAGAAATGATTACATTGCGTAATTTTGATAAGTCCTAAAATGTATTTAAAACGTAGTTATAGAAAGTTGAAATCATTTCATAGAAAATTCAATCTCACCTTGCATTTCTTTCATTTCAGTGTAATAAAAGCTAGTCCAACAATTATAGAAGGAAAATTTAAAACATTATTTTAAACGCATATCTCTAAATTATTGAAGATTTAGCATGCGCTTAGTATATTTTAAGGATTTTCCTGGCATTTCTGAGTCAAAATATAACGCTCCTCGACTAATTGATTTGAATTCTTAGAGCGTGGAATTTTTTAATAGTTTTAGTCTAATTGATACATAATTATGAATTTCTTTGTTCAGTTATATTCTATTTTAAGAATAATGCTAAATTTCTGATGGAAATTGAAGTAAAAAAAATTCTCAAAATATTACTAGAAAATAAAGTGAACTACGAAAAGCCTTTTTAACTATTATTGGTTAAGTAATAAATAATAGTTTTTATATTAAATTACTTGAAAAAAAGATTCTACTAAAGATTATAGCCCCGTAAAAAAGGTTGTAACGCTTGAGAAGCTAACTCACGTACGCCACGTGCTTGGCCACAGAGTACAAGGTGTACTCTTGGTCCAGATGGCGATACTGATAAATTAGGACTACTCTCTCGGCTTAAAATTGCTAGCCATGTCAGAGGACTTGTCCCTGATAAGTGCCATTAAAAAGAGAAAAAAATTCACAAAAGCAGAGTTCTTTAGATAAGATGAAATAAAAAGAAAGAAACTAAGTACAGTCCAATGAAATAATTCTTCTGCTATGCTCATCCAAATATTTGTGCTATGCGGCATATAGTAATGTTTATTGTTCATACTCACATGTGAAATGAATTTGCGAGGTTCAGAGAGTATTATCTACTTCGTCAAAGAAGCATTTCTGAATCTTTATTGCTATAATATTCAGAGTCGTTAGTGTATTTAGAAGACTATAATTTAAAATGTTCTATACTTTTTTTTAAAAAAATTGCGGACTTTTCATTAAGACATATTACATTTCAGATCAGAATGAACCAAATGCTCATATGATTAGTCATTGTGTGTCTTTTAAATTACAATGAGCTAAAAGAAATAATTAATTTCACATATATTACATTCATTATCCCTATGATATTTTTGAAGGAATAAAAATTTTCACCTTTAATGAAAGAAAAAGAGAAACATAAAACTCGAAGAATAAAACACAAATATAAGAATTTACATCTAATATTTAATTATTTGCCTATACCTTTTGTGATTAAATACTAGAATGGAGCCGAGTTCATATAGTACTCACGTTTCCTAAAGCCATTTAAGGAAAAAACTCTGGTTCTCCTTATTCATGACTATATACCGAAAAGAGTCTGATAAGAAGCTGTTGGAAGAACTCTGAGGATTAGCGGTTAACTGCTTGCAAGACCGCAAAATAGGATTTCGCCCTGACATTAGAATATCACAAAAAATATTTCTTTTATCTTTAAGGAGACTGGATTTAATTGCAAAAGAGTCAAAAGAATGAGAAATGTCTACTGTTTAAAGTCTGACGTAGAGAGGATTAATGAAGAATGGGACATTTCCGGTTATGAACTACTTTTCATTGATCTGTTTGTAGGAAACTAAATTAAGGACAATATTATATACTCCACTTGATCTCTTAGCTCATATATTTTGTCCTTTAGCGTCCAACGTTTTTAATTCCATGGAATATGTTTTCTAAATGACTATTTTTAAAAATGGTTCCGGTGATATAAATTTATTCATTGTGATAACAGATTAGAGTGGATTGAAAGTATAATTGTAACTATTTATTTTTGATCTCATTAAGAAATTCTTGTTAAGTTGTTTTCATAGTCCTCAAAAAGATTCATTCTTACAAAGACTGAGGATAAAAACAAGCAGTTTCCTATCATACACTTTAATGAAATAGAGTTTCCCCTCGTTCCAACTAGCCAAATTATTTTCTATCTCCTTTTAGTACCTGCAACGTACCCAGTGTGTCATAAAAAAATTAAATGAACTCAATGTACATCATACTCATGTTATATTTCAGCCTGCAATAGTGTCAAACCCTTTTTCAAAGAAGAAAATCACTGTATACTTTCATCATTATTATCTCACATTCTTGTAAATTCTGTAAATAGTTTTATTATATTTTTTCTTACTGTATATATTTTATTACTTAAAATATAGTTCCAGTAACATGCCCACCAAACCGTGAAGTGACCAGAATGATCACACACACGGGAGTATAAGACAGCGTTCTGTTCTGTAGTTACTATTGGCACTCGCCATGGACAAGCTCGCTGAGGCAGTCAGTGATTTAAGCCTAATTGGCGTCTCTTGTTTTGTAGTAGCGCCAACTAGGGCCAAGATTACGACTTTAGCTACTCACTCATGACATTCACTTGAACAACTACTTTTTCAGGGGGAGAGGCGCATTCCCACACCTCACATATAAAACACAGAAGAACAAACATGTTCGAACCGGGATTCGAGCCCGGGTGCTCAGATCACGAGCAAGATGCGCTACCCCTAGATCAGAACGCCAGCAAACCTGTCAAGTATTTCTGGTAAAGGAAATATTTCATCTTCTTTTAAAAAGTAACTTCCTGGTGAAGTTTGCTTGCACCTAAAATAGCGATATGATTTAATTTTAAGATTTGGTAGGGAGATTGCTTTTCTTGATGACGAGGGGTAAATGAACCACATTTTTATTAACTAAGAGGAATAAACAGTATTCAAATATGCGAAGAAAACATAATAACACCTTCTGCCATTGAGTTATTTAATTCCAAATTGCCATAAATACAGCCTAGGACTCTAGATAAAGGAAGTATGGAATCCTTTTTTTTAACCCCTTAACTAGTTTATTTTTCTTACTATCTAATAAGATGACTCCTTCTATTTTGGGAATATTTTCTTATTTTGATTCAAATGGAAATCCATGGAATACTTGGTTTATCTACGTATTCGAAGTCATTTTACTATTGAATTATAATTGTTATGACTTATTTATTTTCTGTTTACGGGTACTGATTTTTTAATACTTTGTTTACGGGTACTGATTTATTTTTTGTTACGAAGTACGGGCAAACCGGTTAAGGGGTTAAAATGGTTTTGAAGAGCTGTGGCATGACAGAAGTAGAAAAAAGTTTAAACTGACAAAAATAGATTTGTGGCTAAAATTGAATATCTGGTGGTAAGCTGCTTTCAAGGATGCCAGAAGAAAAATTACTGACTTTTTTAAAATTTAACAAGGAAGAAGGAGTAGTGTCCAAATATTTGATGAAATCTCAAAAACAACTATTGACTTTAGGCGATTTGATTACCCAAGGGTAATTATTACGACATACGTTTTCAAGGATTCTGGATAAGGGGTACATGGATTTCTTTTGTACAGTACCCTGTAGTGATTATATAGTTCCTTAGAATAAGATGTGATTGACATTTGGAGGTAATCTGTATTATAGGAATTCAAGAGCAAAAATACTACTATTATTTAAATATGAGTCTAAAGCACATTAAAGAATGTTGACATTTAGTGGTTGATTTTTAATCAATTTACCATATCCAGTTAAGGATTTATAAAAATGTAAATTTGGAATTTTTTGTTCAAAGAGATCTTTGGGTAACTATATGATAGCATATACTATACCTTAGAGGTACAACATTATTATTTTGTAAGAGGTCACTTTTTCTACAAGACGAAGGGAAAGTTGTACAAATTCATGTTCGGCTAGGAAAAAAAACTTTAATTTCAACTCAACTTCAGCGAACATGTAGTCTGGAAAACTGTCACTTTTATGACATAAAATAACTTTAATTGATGGATTTCTTAAATTAATAAAGCTATCAACTAATCTATAAAATGAAGCTATATAGCTTTAGTAGTCTGATTATGAGTAGCGTTTATACACATTACTCATTAACAGACTACTAATGAAAAAATTTCAAAATAAGGTATTAGATTTTTTTTAATGAAAAATATATCAACAACTATTAATTTTGTTTTTTGGATGATGTGTTAAATTACTGAAAACTGAAAATAATTAAAAATCATGATTTCTTAATTAAAATGGCGATAATAAATATGATTAACAAGCAGAAAAATGTATTAAAAATGAATTTTCTTTGCAATCTGTTAAACCAGAAAACAAATCAAAGCAAAGAAAAAAATGTCTGTCTTGCAGCTTCTTTCTTTACAGAGAGGAAGTGGCGATTTTTTTAATTATAAATTTGCATTTAATTAAAAAGAACATATTTTTGCTTTTATCCAAGATAGTATCTCTTTAATTCTCTGTCAAGGAAAAAAATGAACAAATTATTTTTTCCTCATCAAAAATGTTGTCCTTCGCTAGCGGGAATTTCTAAAAAGATCTTTAATGATAACAATTTTGTGATGTGATAAACGGGATACATTTTGTTAAAAAATAAAATGCTATATTTATGTCTTAACAAACTTTTCTAATTATCATATCATTTTTTAAATTAAATAATGTATCGTATCTTGGATGAAATTTGATAAACAAATTTATCATGAGTTAATTTCAAAACATAGTAATTGCTTTGAATTGTTATGCGAAAACCTCTTAAACATATTTTCTAAATTAAATGCAAATTATCCATTCATCATGTCTTTGAAAATATGTTTTTTGTCTTAAATATTTTTTAATTCATAGATGTAAATGTCTTGGAGAATATTCTTTTCATAAATATTCATACTTTCAATTTGCTTAATGCTTTATTCCATTAAGCAATATTTATTATTATAACAAAGTAACGGTCGAAATTATAATATTCATTAAGAAGATACTTTGAAATGTTAAATTTAAAATCATTTCGAAACCGTAGCTTTATTTAAATCAATTTCATTCGATAATTAAAGTATCATATTTTGCAACATGAAATTTTAAAATTATTTAAAATTACTAAATTTGTTTCAATGCATTAAGTTACTTAGAATTTTAAAAATTATTTATTGAATTGTAAATAATTATTATTATCTATTTATCTATTTTCGGTAAAAATTAAAGGATATTGTATTTTAACTAAAAGTATTTTCTGTCATAATATTTATTACAATTTTAACTACATAATGTGATATGCTTTGGAAAAACTAATTAATGTATAATGATCTTTTCTCATTGTAGTCCATTGCTAAATTCAAGCCATCTGGTTTAGTTGCATATTTCAGGCTTTTAAAAAAATAATGCGTGAAGAATTAAAATTTGTATATCTCAATTAAAATAATTCTACCGTAGAAAACGTTAATTTCAAAAATGCATGCAGCTTCCAGATTCTATTATTCATAATTAATAAAATTGTCTCGATGCATAAACATATTAAATAGAAGAAAAGATTTTTTCTACGTTATTAACACTGACCGAGTTATGATTTTTTTTTTGTTCTGCGTGACTGTGACAAAAAAAAAGCATCAAATCAAAGAGTTCCATTTCTTCGAGGTGGTTGTTGAATGGTTTAAAAATAATGAAATTGGATGCATCAAAAAGAGTAAGGCTATCTAAAGAAATTTCTTTAGATTTAAAAGAATTTACTTTTAACATATTAATAATTTCTCATGCGATATCCAATTCGTTCCTTCTGTAACAAAATTTCATTCATAATAATATAGGTTTATAGCATCTAATAAAAATAAAAGTAACTGAAAACAGAATTAAAATATTACTTCAATGGATAATAATAAGAAAGGTTTAAAAAGTTATGAATACAATTATTTTTGTTTAATCCCTTCAACTTTGTATCACTATTCAAAACATGTACTTGTGTTAAAAATATATTAACGTACTTACAATATTTACTTTAGCTGCATACATAAAATTTGAACTTTGATAAAATGTAGAAATTTTTCTAACGCAAAATGTAGAAATATTTCTACCAACTTAAACGTAAAATATATATCTGCTTTCTTGAAACCACATAGATGAGAGCAAAATAGAAATTCCTCAAAAGTTTTTACAAGAATAAGAAATGAAACAAACTCATCTTAATGTTTTCAAAATCCGATGTAGTATGTTTGTTTTACAGTTTAAAGAAAACTTGCTTACTTCAAAGAGTGATAACTTTGATTTTGTTTTGAGAGAATTATTTGGCTTCCTCTTAAATCTAAATGTTATAAAATAGTGGCATCTTTTTAACGTATAATTTCGAGTGTTTACCCTTATACAACATAATATATAAAGACTTGCATACATCTTGATTATTTCAAAACAAGAAGTTATAATTAAAATCTGTTTTTAAATTTATAATTCTGTTTTCATGAGTTAAAATTCTTTGTATTCTTAATATATTTTTTTTCTTTCTCACGTTCGTAAGTGCTTTCCTAATTTTATGAGAATTCTTAGTGATAAAAAATCTATACATTAGATAAAATTTAATTAACTATTTCTTTAACTTTGAAGATTCAGTTACGTTTCTTTATATTTAAATTAGTAAATTTCATTTTAAAATATTATAAACGCTATTATTTATATATTTAGAACATAGAAATATGGCTTTAATACATATGCATCAAAATGAACATAAAATATTTTTATTACTGGACAAAAGATATAATTCTTAGTTTTAAATCATTCTCTGCATATATTTATATATAGTATAAAATGAAATCTCCTAAAAGTGCCTGTAATTTGCAACCAGAAAAACACGAGAAATAGTTAATGGATATTGGAAATATTTATATCATTTAGTTTTATTAGGAAAGTTTTTAGTACATTTAAATTTAATTTACTTCAATTACATTACTTCGTCACAATCAGCAAACCACTAGCTCCGATTGTTAAAAACTTTATTGGAAGTCCCCAGAAGGGGAGTTTCATAATTTGGATCTAGCCTCAGAAAGGAGGATCCTTAGAAAACAGGCTCTAATGCTACCTTGTCAATTTAAGCTTCACTGTTAAAAAAATTAAAATTGTATTCACCCCTCCCATCAATGATTTCATATTCAAGAAACTATATGATATAATAAAGGTCCGGTGTTGGTGATTAGGGAAAGGGATCTACGGCATAGATTGAATTATGTCTAGGGATTTATGAACAAACATTCCTGACAAGCCTATCATTTGTGACCAATTTCTTCTGACCATTTTGTTAAAAGCATGGTCCAAACCTATTGTGCAAGAAACTCACTGTTCTTGAATTCAACAACACAGGAGGTTGATGTTATTTTTTAATTGTACCAATTTTCTTCGCATCCATTTGAAGATATATGCTTTCTTCTGAGGTGATTTCTATCAATATCTCTTACTAACTATTGGAATTATTCTTGAGCTTTTGTTTCTACAGTTTATACTTTTACCACTGCATTGTTTTACTTATCCGTTTGAAGATCCATGCTTTCTTCCGATAGTTATCCTATTAACAGCTCTTAATAATTAACATATTCTCTGACTTTACTATTGTAAATCTATTCTTGAGATTTTGGCTTTTTAGGTTTCAATCTTTTCATCATGAACGGAACACAAGATATCACAAAAGACTCTGTTGTATTTATAGTTTCACTGTCATTAACACTTCAGGTTTCCTGCAGTACTCCAGGTTGGCAGACATTATTTAGAGAATACCTTTACAGCCTAGATCATTTATTTTCTTAGAATACATGCACAAATGAGCATGGAAAAGACTAATTTCTGTCCAAAATAATTAAAAGATTGTGAAACCTAGCAATAGTATGAATTTACATCTAGGGCTATTGATCATAACTTTTCCATCATTCAGGTCACATGAGGTAAAATGCAGGATTAGCAAGAAATATGATAATCATTTCAGTGGGGTATTAATCCGAATGAGATAAAATTTGAACTACAGATTATTGAAGTAATGCGATTTGCATTTATTAAATAAAGACACAAATACAAAATTTCACAGTTAGGTTGCCTTTTTAATACATATAAAGTCATTCAATATGGTTTATAATAATTAAATAAAGTAAAATTACTCAATATGCTCTTCATCATTTTCAACAATACACACTAAAATATGAATCGTATTTTCTATAGATGATCGGAGTGAGCCCTTCAAAATACGGCGTCAAATGTTGCCCTTCAAATCTGGAAGAGATGACCTTTGACATTAGATATTGTTCTTCAAACAAACCCACAATCAAAAGTCACAAAGGATAAAGTCCGAGAAGTGAAGACGCTATGCTAATGGAAAAAGACGGCTGCTAATTTGTGCTTCTATGACATGCTGTATTAACAATACCTTTACACAACGATCAATGATGAGGTGGTGTAAACTCCTATATGAAAATAATGCTTTGAAGGCATCCCCGTAATATAAGAGCATAAATTACAAGGCATATAAAGTTACCATAGTCTTGTAACTGAACTTGGGAAGATCCCATTTGAAACTCTCTCTTCAAAGAAAGAAGATCAAATGATAAAGGTAGCTTAAAAAACATACCATATCGTCACATTTAAAGAACGCAAGGGATAAAGATCCTGGATAACGTGGGATATCCACTGCCCAAATTCGACACTTGTGGATATTAACTTGCCCATTGAGGCAAAAGTGGGCCACACCACTCCACAAAATGTCCCATGGCCGGTTTTGTCAACACCATTCAAACAAGGAACTGAATTGCAAAAGTTTTACACACCTCCAAGCCACCGTCCTGCAATAGATGCACGTACTTTATTTTGTACGGATAAAAATACAAAATCTGTCTTACGATCTTTTGTAAAGCTGATTAGGACCTCTTCATATCTGCTTCATACGGCGAAAAGCTTTTAGAGCTGCAAATGAGTTTAGTTGTTTCAGGTAGAACAATTTCACACTTAGCGCATTTTTTTTACAATGCAGGCTTGAAGAACAGATTAGAAACTATTGTTCATTTAGAACTTGCCTTCTTCCGAAGAAAACTTGTAATAGACTTACACTGTAAACCAAATTATGTTTCAAATTTTCAATATATGCAAATAAATGCCATATGGGTTTCAACATCATGTATTGATAAATTTTTGTAATAAGGTTTTTTTTTTAATTAACAAATGTAAAGCCCTGAATAATACTAAATTTGAATAATCTGTAGTTCATCTCATCTTAATTGGACCAATAAAAAGCATTTTAGCTTTCCGAAGTGAATAACTTTTTTTCTTGCCGAAACTGTATATTTAATAACTTAATAATACCAAATTAGAATGAAAATGCAAACAATCAGGAATTTGATTTATCAGCGAACTTGTCTATGACAAGAGCCATATGAAACAACAACAATAATCATGAATATATCTCTGAAAGTTTGACTTATACTCGCTGATAAATACTTGTAGTTGGAGAATAATAATTACGGAAGTGCAGTATTTGGCGAGTAATAGTATAGCAGTATTTGGCGAACACCAACAAAATTAAAATGTATTTTAGATTTCTTTTCTTAAGTCAATCGAAACTAAAATTTGAAATAAAATTATTATTTTAGTCCTAAAATCAGATATTAAATTTCATATACTTAAGACTTTGACTTTTTGAGTAATGGCAAATACAAGCTGCATAAAGTATAGACCAGCAGGAAGTCAACACCTCGATGGATTCGGTTTTAAGTTTTAATGGTATGTATCTTTAAAATGTTAATCTATGTAGCAAATATTAATCATTTAGCCCTCTTCCATTCTTAATTATCTTCTATATGCTATTTAGAAAGCTGTACAGAGAGATCGTGGTTCAAAACTTAATAGAAATTTGATGCAATGTAAAGACAATTTCCCCATCTGACTAGCTCAAAGTGTTTTTGAGTCATATTGGGAACAGATAAAGGGAACTGATAAAAAATACGCTTATCATTATATAGAATTTTTGAAATTTGATGATTCGTCAGAATTTCAAATTTAATATTTTTAACTATTACAATATATTATTTTCGTTCATTTCATATACAAAAAAGAAAAACAATTACTGTCATTATTTGCATTTTGTCTCAGATTTATTTTTTTTCAAAAAACATTGGTAATAAAGGTCAATTATGAGTGATACTAATCATACTATAAGAAGATGTTTCTTGTTTACAAAGAAATAAATTATTTCTAAACCAAAATTTTCGTCTTCTATTTCTTTATTTTATTAATTTGATCCATGATTCCATGTTATAAGAAAAAAAATTACTTCATAGACAAAATTACTGAAATTCTGCAATTCATGAACTCACAACGTGAATGTATCCCGTTTAGATTAATTTACAAATTATTTGAATACATTTCATTTAGTTGCAGCATATACTCATGTTACTGCTGACTCTATGTCTGCCAGAATTCCCTAGATTAATTAATTGGAAATTCCCTCGATTAATTTCAATCTAAAATACGGGAATTTAAGGAAATTGAAAAGGAAGTTGTGTTATAAAATTTTAAACAGATTCAGTTATCTTAACTTGAATATGTATATTTTCTAGACTGATTAGTGGATTCATTAGGCTTAGTATATTGGGAATTCTTATTCCGGCTGTTATTCTATGCTCATTTATGATAAAGTGAGACATTTGTCTGCTCAAAAGATACATTATATTTCTTTAAATCTCTGATACTTTAATTCTTAAACCTACATAATTCCCCTTATATTAAAGATAATTAGTTATTAGTGATAATAATTAATTTGATATTGGAAAGTTTGTTAAGTATTGATGAATTTTGGCATGTGTAACCATTAGAGTATTGATGTATTGACGTATTGATTGATTGTTAAGTATTGATGAGATAAGATTCCACTTAATTTTTAAAAATTAATGATGCCCGCTTTGGGTATTTTTGGTATAAGGGAAAAAGGAAAATAGGAGGAGATATCTGGAATTCTTAGAAAATTAAATATATTGCTTTAATTAGATAACAAAGTATGCTCTATGCTTTGTATTTATTTGAGTAGAAAAACTTCATGTAAATGTTTTAGTTTGTTTCCCACTCTGATATTAAATAAATTTTTTTGAGAACCATTAAGTTGGTACATTCTATAAAGACAAGAAAATAATCTAATGCCACTCAAAAAATGAATAGATTTTGCAATCCTATGAGCAATGAAATGAATGAATGAAATTAATATTGAGGAATTAAATAAGTATGAAATTTAATAATAAAATACTGTTTTATCTGTTTAATAAGCTTCAATCATAATATTCTGGAAATCACACATTTTATAATATGCATGTGTTGTAGTCATAAATTAAATTAGAATCAAATAATTTAATATGGCTACAGTTTAATATTTGAAAATACATAATTTTTTTATCGGAAATAAAGAAATTATTTCAAATTTAATGCATTTTTTTTATTTTCTAGTGTACGAAGTATAAAGAAAGAGCAGGTTGTTCATTAAATAGCCCCTATCTTTTAAAAAAATCATATGGCGTTAATGGTATGAGTTTTGCTTGATTATTTAATTTGAAAAAAAAATCAGTACCTAATCACATTTTATTTATACAACTTCCACTTCACTTCATTTTAAGAGTAAGAGAAGCATTGTATATTCTATTCAGCAACAAGGAATATAAAGGAAAGAGCATATTTCGGCACATACGTATTATACTGTCTTCGCCAACGATCACCAGTGCTTTAGTAACTTTTTGGAAAAGGATTAAAATTTGGCGATAAAGATCAGCGTATTACAACATTGCCGGATTGCCATAATTGGCAATTTAGCAACTCATTGGCGATGACTTCAAGTTTGGCGATCATGTTGGTGGTATAGTACGTAAGTACCAATATTTCTTGACCTACAAAAAACACTTTTTCAGGGGAAAAGTCAAGAATCTTTTTTACTTTTTGAAAATTCATGTTAGCAACCGTCTTAGCTAAACAATAATCGATTGTGTTTCAAAAATTGCTCCAGACGTTCTGGTGATGACATGAAGAGTGGTTTAAAACCGTTTGTATCTGTGCCATACCATAAACGAGACGCATGTTAATTTTAACTAAATGGTAAAAATCTCAATAATTTACTTTTTGTACATATATATAAAATCAATTTAATTTTTTGATTCAATTAAAAATACATATATTCAAAACTTGGAGCTCTATTATTGACACTCTGCATTACAATTATAAAAAAATTCGTCAACTTCAGATTTTGACGAATTTCAGCATTCTAAATCGAAACGTAAGAAATAAACTTAATATGAAAAACAAATTTTTGGCATTATTTCACGCTAAGAAAATTTAAATAAGTTAACGATTTATTCCAAGAAAACAGAGAAAAAACTGCTGAAAATTCTATATTGAATGCGCATTTTTTTAATAAAGTAAAACAATTTATAAGGAAACAACGGCGTTTTTTCTTATTTCTTAAAATTCAGATTCGGCAGTTGTTAATCTTATACAACAAAGCATTTCTTTATAAAAACCAACGAAAAATTCGCAATAAAGAATGCTCATATAAAAGACAAGATTTAAAAAGCTGATCCCATATCATTAAAATAATATGTTTAGTTAAGTTAAAAAGGAAATGAAAACCACAAAAGTTATAAGGGATTGGCTGTATATTTCTTTGACTATAATGAGCTTATTTCCTCTCATGTTGATTTAAATAATAAAATCATACTAAAAGATAACAATAATTATCCTTTTTTCAAATAGTTTCTTTACAGTAAATTTTGAAAAACTCATTTATTTAAAAATAATTTTAGCCAGAAGGTTGAATACAAGAATGGTTCAGTTCCGTATTCAAATTTACAAGAATTTTTATCTAATGACATTTGGTATTTTTAAATTTATCAAAGAAAACTATATTAAACGAAAAAAGATATAAGAGACCTTTCCGGGAGCTGTATTCTTTAAGGCTGCGAATCAGTATTCTTTATGTTTTTCTACATTTATATCATAATTTATTATTTTTCTTAAGAATATATCAGCATTCTTTCTTATTTTCCAAAAATTTTAATTGCCTCCTGGCATTGGAATAAAATCATTTATTATTCCATATTTATTCAAAACAATACGATAAAAATTTCGTTGTCAAAAATATAATGTCAAAAAATCGTTAATATTTAAATGTAGACATTTTAATCTTTTTAATTGGATACTGTTGAGCTATTGAAAAATCGATGGTAAACTATCCCCGAGCTTTAAGATTCTTTTTTTAAGATTCAATAAAATATTTTTTCGTAAAAGAAAATAAATCCCAATGCTCTGAAAAGAAACATTTAATGATAAGTTAAAAGATTAAAAGGGCAAATAGTTAGACTGAAGGGAGTTGTTTAGTTCTTGGAATATATGAGATGGTGAAATATTTTCTTAATCTTTTCAATTTGACATCTTGGAAATGAAATATAAATCCGCAAGCTATAGATGTACAAAATACAATAGCAAACTTACAATCTTAATTTCAAATATCTTTATTTCAAAAGAAATAAATACCTAAATATATTCGTAGTTTTTGTTTCATAAATATATTTTCATATTAAATCTAATATACATCAAATGAATATATAAGGTACATAAAACATAAGGAATAAGGAATAAAACTAGAATTTTTACCAATTTGTAAAATGAATATATAAGATACATATCTTATATTCATATACATAACGTATTAAATCCAAATGCTTTATATTTTTTATATAAATTGTTGAAGATGAGACATAAGGAATAAAACAAGAATTTTTACCAATCTGTAACATTTATTTAAAAAGTATAAAAAATGGGCGAAGAAAAAAGGGATTATATTCACTTTCTTAATGTATAAGTAAAACTATGTTCAGGAGAAATAGTGTTAATTAGTAATAAGAAGCAGTCATTTCACGAAAAGGAGATATTTTAATAATATTTTTTTATATATTAATGGATTATATTTATAAAATAAAATATCGTCTCATATTTATATCGGCCTCGGAAAGTATTATTTCTAATAAATTTCTGGCGATTTTAATAAGTTTTAAGCTATGTAAAGGCTATTTAGAAATAGATAAAACATTGGATTTTTACTTACAAAAATTTATATTTTATATAATAATGAAACTTTATCAAAACACTAAAAATAGGAAGATCATTCAAGCGAATCTTTATTGATTCAAGAAATTACCAAAACTATTTTTATATTCTTCTGTTAGCATCAAATTTGAAATTAATACAACTATAAAAAAGAAATATCATGTAAAATTATTTAGACATTCATGAAACTACAATTAAATTAAAATTACAAGAAAATATGCATGAATTTCCCAGTGATCAGTCCTTTTCTGACTACCCCAAATTATAATTTATGTTTATATGTTTCTAATACAACATTGTAATAATGGTTATGTAAAATTCCATGAAACAAATTGCTAAATATTTAAAGAACAAATTTGTTTAGTACACATTTATTTTAGTAAATTTAAGAGTAAAATTGAAGAATACAAGAATTTTTTTTCATTACTTTTTAAATAAAACAGATGTGGGAAGAAGAAAGGCATGTACTAAAAGAACAGACTAAGAAAAAACCTTTCTTTATTTGTTGAATATTTATTCAAAAACTACTTTGTCTTCTTGTTCAAAAGGAAAATAATGCTTTTGTGTACTTTAATCAACATCTCAAAGATAACAAATGCTTTTAGGCAAAATAAAAGATCACGCCATTATTTATTAAAGCTTTGATTAATGGAATTAGACATTTGCAGTCCATGCTGAATAATAAATTAAGATACAGCTATTTAGTGTCATTCAGCTTTATAAATGATACCGTTGGGTTAAATAATTATGACAAAAAATAAGAAATAGGAGAGACATTCAAATTCAGCGTTATAGAAAATTCTGCATATAAGATATCATGCATCAAATTTTTTATTAAAATACATTATTTCTCGTAAACACTTCATATTCTAGATTATTAAAAATTGCAACTATTTTATCATTAAATATCATCATTCTCAATCTGAAATACCTTATTGATTTGGGCATATATTTTGACCGGTAAGGGAAAAGCAGTACTTTTCATCTGTACATGCGTTTCTGATTTACTGCTCAAGTAATTCAGAAACTTAGAAAGAATTATTCTTAAGAAATTATACTATCGAAACAAGAAAAAGTGGAATCGCATATGTTTGCACTACATAAGAAAAAATAAATTGTAAATTAAGTTTTAAAAACGTAGTAAAATGAAAACGTAATGTAGAAATTATACTAAACTGACAAAAAAAAGACCTTGCATATGTTTGTAATATGTGAGCAAAAATAAACTATAAAATAAAAGTCTAAAAAGTAGTAAACAAAAAGCGTAATATATCGAATATAAAATTAAATAACAAAAGAAAATTAATTCTACGATCTCAAATTTCAAGTTATCGAATCACGAGACTTTTCAATCGGTGTCCTTTCCTTTGTATGTACTATATATAATGTATATATATACATATATATATATATATATAT
>JAOUZG010029298.1:851559-867143 GCA_026289955.1 Argiope argentata | reverse complement strand
AAATAACTCGAGGTCTTAAGCATAATCAACATATTATATACAACAAGATATTAATATTTTTGAATACAGTATTGATTTAATAGAACTTTTTTTATTTATGTAATACAACATAAACTTAGTCATGTTTAAATTTATTTTCTTGTCAACTTATCCCAGTTTCTCACAGGCCAAAGACCGAAAGCAGAAAGGTAATCGTTGCAGCTTAGTCCCATATGAATTTCATAACCTTTACAAAATTGTTCATTCTAATTAATGAACAAGTTTGTTCAGTTAAAATTCCTTTATAAAAATAAAGAAATTTTAATTGAAAACCTTGTAGGGTCACGATGTGGTTATAATAAGATAGAAATTCAGATAAACTTCATTTGTATATAGACAAATTAGGAACTGCGAACTGCACAGTAAACTAGTTGAAATTAATTTTAGTTGCGGACAAAGTGCTCTAAGAAGCAAAGAGACTGAAGATTGCAATGTCCTGATAATTTGTATTATGGATTTAAGAGAACTTCACCTGTTGTGGATCTATAATTCTCATGGTAAACGATAAACTAGAAATACGAAAGCCATACTAACAATAAATAAGGTCTCGTACTCTTATTTTATAATTTTGTTATTTTGCCTGAAAATCAAACAGCCATTGGAAGCCTTTCTTGAGAGACTAACAGGATTATAAATATGTCAACGAAAATAAGAAAAGAACACATTAATCTTAATTTGTGAAGAAGGCGCAAACCATTTTCATTTATTGTACCCAGACTTTATACTTATGCAGAAAAACAGAAAGGAATTTGGCAAAGTGTTTTGCAAAACCTACAACAATATTTGAATTTTGATTCAAGTATCGCTGTAGGTTTTGTTGTACATCGTTGTCAAGTATCTTTGTACATATTAGAAAGAGATCGGTTTTTATTGTTAAATTATTCGTTTTTATTTCAATATTAGAATGAATGAATGATTTTAAAATCCATGAAATAGAAGTATTGGAATATTTTTTGTCAAAGTTACTTTATCATGCAAATTGTTGAATGAAAGTAATGGAAAAATGAGAAATAAATAATAGTTTTGATTTTTTTTCTACCAGATAAACGTATATTGTTACATGACAACTATAAAGCTAGTTCAGACATATTTCATTTGCATGTACACAAGTTAAGAACTGCTAACTGTAGAGAAAGATACGGGAACTGAATTCTGCTTGAGAACAAAGTGTCAAGAAATAAAAAAGCCTGAAAACTGCAATGTTTTATTAGCTTGTATTATGAATTCAAGTTCTCACATGTTGTATATCTAGATCTCTCATGGTAAACAATAAACTAAAAATAGGCAAGTCATAATAACAAATAATAAGATCTCATATTCTGACTTTATAATTTCGTTCTCAGCTGCAAATTCAATCAGTTACCGGAAGTCTTTCTTCAGAGACTAGACAAACAGGTTTAAAAAACACCAACAAAAGAGGAAGAATAAAATCCCTTAGTCTTAAATCATGAAAAATAAGCAGACAGTTTTGATTCATTGTTATACTTTGTACTTATTCCGATAAATTCTAAGGAATTTATGTAAGCCTTATGTAAAACCTACAATGATACTTGAATTTTAATTCTTTTAATATATTAGAAAGTTATCGGTTTTTTAAAGAATGAATGAGTGTAAAATATATGAATTGGAAGTAATAGAGTTGTTCTTTGTCAAAAATAATGCTTTTTTATGCATATTGTTGAATAAAAGTGATGGAAAAATGAAAAACGAAAAATAATTTTCCTTGTCTACCATTTCTTGTTTAACATATCTTGTTACATAACAAATACAATATTTGTCTGTTTTCCTTAAGATGAGAACAATATATATTACATTATAATAGATTATTATATATTAGAAATCTGTATATAATAATCAATCTATTAGATTATTATATATTAGAAAATGATGAACAAGTTAGAGCAATAGAGCTCTAAATTGTTCATAGATTTTTAATATAAAACTTTAAAAGTCTTCTAAACTTTCAAACTGATAAATGGAATTTTTTATTTACCTACAAAAAAGATGGCAAATATTCTGAATACTAATACTATTCCTAGCTACAGATGGTAAAGAAGGCCTATGTTAACATGTGATTCCTATTCAAAGAACTATTCTGTGTTTTCCCAATAATTCTATAGATGGATTTATTGCACATTATATATTATACCTCTGCAAGCATAACAAATGAATTGGTTTTTAATAAAATCATTTTAGAATAATCATCAACATATTATGTCCAAATGGGTTTATTTTTTAATGATTTGAAATTTAAGAAAAATGGTCATACTCGCTATAAGAAATATAATATAATTTTTCCATCCTTAACTGAGGATAACTTTAAAGCGATATTAATAGGAGCGGATATACAAGCATAATTTTCAAACTTGTTGTAGGATTCAATTTATTAGACTGTTTCTTCACATCAAAAAAGAATTAGTGATTTTATAAAAGGAAACTGATAAGTGGAATAAAATTTCTAAGCCTTTTATCTTGATGGAAATTTCAGACACATAACTGAGTATTAAATTTATTTTTATCTCTGGAACTCAACTCACATTTATTGGAGTGTTTCTTAAAGGATAAGTGATTGACAATCTACAGTGCAATCTTCAATACATACATTTTCGACAAAAAAAAATTAATATACAGACAGGCTTTAATCTACTTCCTTAGAAAATAAATCAATACTGGATGACAAATTGCTCGATTTAACGCTGAATAGATATTGTCAGTGAATTTATCAACACTTCCTCTGCTGAAACTATCTTTCACCAGAAGAATTCTCGTTCGGAATCTTTTCGAGAGAATGACAGGATATCGATGGCTGTCCCCACCCCCATTCGTGATAGCAATAAACCTCAACTCGTGTTCACAGTTCCGCCCCCCCCCCCTGCTTCCCGCCATTTTCTTATTTTGTGTCTAAACCTGCGGGTTTTCCGAAACCTTTTCTCCCAAGACAAGAGGATGAAGCTTAAAAAGTAAGTGAACGAAGCAAGAAGAATGAAATAGATCTATTAATCTTCATTTGTGATGAAAGAGAAAAATATTTTGATTCATTGTGAATGGTGTCGGAGAGTATTTTAAGCTCTTTTCTAGTAGGTTCTGGATGGCTCTGAGTACTCTTTTTATTGTTCTTACGTAGATATCTCTAAAATCCTTTTTTAAGACATTGTAAAGAGTTTTATGTTATATAAAAATGTTTCATTTATTACATCATAAATAGATTAACAAATTTTGAGAATTATACATATTCGTCAATGGAATATTGTTATCTTAGTTAAAATATCGTTTTTAAATACAAAAGAATGGTTATTCTTCGTAGATGTCGGGAAACAAGAGGTAATGTATCTTTCTTAAATGTTCTTTCTTCCTTATTTTATTTGAAAAATGCAACTATATTTTGCATTAATCAATACTGAAAATAATTGAATTAGATATTAAAAAATAATAACTATGTTAAAAGGTCAAATTTAGGCAAAAATATCGAATATTTTTCATTGAAGTTTTGTTTTTAAAGCTGTATCAATTATGGTTTTTTTTGAGGAGTTGCATTTAATTTTATATTTGCATAATTTACTTTTCAATTCTATTTCATCTCATTAAATATTATTTCCTTGTATTCAAATATTTGTTATTATTTTCATGCTTTGTATAAATTACTGCTGAAAGTAATTGAAATCTAAACAAAGAAGATGTTTACTTTATTAAAAGATGAAACTTTGGTGGAAATATTAATTATATTTATTTATTTATTTTAAATATTCTATGAATTATACAAATGAATGCTATATGAATTATGATTTTACTTTTATTTATTTGGGAATTGATTTTGATTTAACGTTTCAGACCTATTTCATTTTTGAAGCATTATTTTCTCATATTTAAATATTAAGTATCGACTTCATACAATAAAATTTATTAATTTAAATATAAAATTTATTTTTTGTTCAAATTTCTGCACAATGTTTTTTCAACATCCTTCTCTATTTCCAAAATCCTTCCTTCCCTATTTCCATCTGTTCATGTAAAATACATCAACAACTAGCTTATTTAAAAAAAGATTTTACAGTTATTTTCATCTATCAGAATGGTAAATAATTTAAGATTAAAAACTATTTTTTATATTAAAACCAGCTTTTAATGTTAAAAAATACTGACGTTTGAGCTAGAAAACAATATACCTCTCAGACTATCTGTTAGTTATGGAAAAAATTTTATAGCTATCTTTTAAGCTAGTAACAAGTTGCTTTCTAATTTCTTTTACTCAAAAATATATTAAAATGCTTTTCCTTATGTTGAATACGTTTTAAAGTTTCAATTAATATTTGCTTTCTAAAAGTTTTTAGAATAAATTCCACTTAGAAGTTCTAAAACATTTATGTAGTTTTATTATATTTCAAAAGATTTATTAGAAGAAGGCACATACCATATGGAACTGGAGAGTTTTAGACACCCCAAATAGTTACAATTTGAGTTGAAAAGAAAATGGATGTTTTTTCACAAATAAATACTGCATCTGATGTAAAATTCATATAAATGAAAAATTATTCATTTTTATTACAAACCCACATTAATATATTTTTTTAATAGCGAATCTGTTGTTGTTGTTACTTATGACACTTGCCAGGGACAAGCCCCGCTGATACATCAGCAAATATTGTTTTACAAGTAGCGTCATCGAGGGCCAAGAGTACGACTTAGCTACACACATTAGTGTTTTAGGTGGTGGACTACATTCATGCAAATTCATTCATACATCTCATATTGTAATTAAGACCTGGATCAGAGAACGGTCACCTCTGACCCAGTACCCCCAGTGATAATACTCTCGATATGGAGGACCACGAACAGATTTAACGAGTGCCAATCGCCACACTCTTGGGGAATCTTTTGGCCGGTGAGCTTCGAACCCGTAATCTCAGGAGTACGAGTCCAAATCTCTATCAATCAGCCCATCCCGGCCATAGCGAATCTTAATGTGTGCTATATTATAGTAGACTTCATGTTCATAGCTTCTAATCAATTAAAAAAAAGTTCTTTCTAAAATCATTCTAAATTTTAAGGTTTAATTATTCTAACTTTTATTAAATATTTTCATTTTAATAGATTTAAGCTAAATAAAAAAAATAATATAGATTGATTGACTTTTAACTTGAAAATATACAAAATTACATATTTTCATTGAAAATACCTTCTTCAAATGATACAATTCAGGAAAAGTAAATAAACTAATAATTGATTAAAGCGTCAAGTCTATGATTATTGTAGAATAAAATTTCATAAGATGATAATAAACAATATTTTAACACAAAATGCTTTGAGAAAAGTCAAGAAATGCTGAATCTTAAATCATAGAGCATCCTATTACCTACATTGTAAAATAATATAATTCAAAAATTTTCAATTTTAATCACGTTCATTTATCTCTGAGCTTCAGAATACTGTCACACATTTGAGAAAATAAATTAACAGAATAGGATTTTTGAAGTTTCAAAGCGTTTAAGTTTCTGGTGAAAGAGGCATTAATCAGTTAAAAGTAGCATGGATATAATGCAAATTATAGATTCGAATTCTTTAGAAAACTCGTGCGTTAAAACTAACTTTTAAATTTATTCAAAGTATACTTATTCTATTTTCTATTGCGTCTCGTTTAATTACATAATTTTTTCTAGAGAACGTTGCTACTAGATCGTCATTGAAAATAGACATAACTAAATATTCAGTCATCCTGATTCTACTGCCTTTCATTGCATCAGAATAAGAATAGTTTAAACTTATTAGCCTGTATATGACACAAAATAATCTCTGATACGAGAATATCTGAACAAGGGCTGAATTTTTGGGGTTTGATTGCACTTTCTGTATGAAAAATTAATCAGATTTTTAAGGCATTGGAATTCTCACAGTTTCTCAGACTTAAGAGACTATGTTTTGAATAGATCTTAACTACAATAGGCTGAAAAATATTTACAAGCACTCTTATGCGATAGCTCACACTATATTTACTATTATGGGCCGGGATGGCCTTGCTGGTAGAGAGTTGGACTCGTACTCCATAGGTTACGAGTTCGAAGCTCACCGGCCAAAAGATTCCCCGAGTGGGTGGCAGCTGGCGCTCGTTAAATCTGTTCGTGGTATCAAAGTCTTCCATGTCGAGAGTAATACCACTGGGGGTGCTGGGTCAGGGGTGATCATTCTTTGTTCCAGGTCCATTACGATCTGAGATGAATGAATGAATTTGCGTGAATGAAGTTCGCCTCCTAAAAAGGGTTGTGACGTGTGAGTAGCTAAGTCGTACTCTTGGACCTAGATGGCGCTACTTGTAAAACAAGAGATGTATTTCTCCAGCTTAAAATCTGCTGGTGTATAAGCGGGGCTTGTCCATGGCAAGTGCCATAAGTAACAACTCAATAATTACTATTATAATTATTGGCTACACCAAGAAAGTTTGAAATTAATCGAATAAGAAAAACAGCTCTTTGATTTTTTTAATAATAAAATTTCTTATCTGAAGAAGAAAAAAATCATCTCTAGAGGTACATTAATTATATAAAAGTTTGAGGGGAATTATTTAACATATGTGACATGATATGTGACTTTAAGATATCTTTTTCGAAAAAATGCTTTTATATTAATATTTTTCGATGTTTACATAATATTTAGAAAAACCACCGACAAATAAAAAATCTATAGGCTAATTAAAAGCCAGAAGTGTTGTGTTTTGAAAATCAAAAATTACTGATTTTCTTAGCCGAATGTAGCAAATATGTTCCTGTTTCTTTAAGTTTTCAACATAAATCATATTGCTAACATAATATTTTAGACATATTGGCTTGCCCTACATATTAATTCTTAAAAATATTGTCCTATAATTAATTAAGATTAAATAAGGGCTAAAATAGAGTTTATGGTAAAACAAGAAGGAATTCAATTTTCTATAAAATACACTTAGAAACAAATTTCTAAATATTTTATTAAAAAAAAGCATTACCCAAAAGTTAAGAATACAGAATTTTATTATATTTTATTTTTCGCCTTTTATTTTATTCCTTAATTCAAAACAACTTGAGTCAGTATTTTCAAAAGCATTCATAAACACCCAACAACGATGGAATTGTTGGTATTTGAGTTTCAAATAGAATTTTAAAATATTTTAACATTCTTGGAAATTAACAATAATCTATGACAAATTAAGTATTATGTCAAAACAATATATACCTTGAATTGTTAAATTAATACATACTTTAATCAATGACGTTTGATATAAACTCTATAGAAACAAAATATTTATGGTATCTGAATAAAATGCATTTATGAAATTCCTAGAGACATAAATTTTAATACATGGTGCTTTCAAGAAAAAGAAAACAATTTGTACTTTAATCCTCCAGACAAAATTTCATTTTTTAAGCGAAGTAGACATTTCCCCTGCTGGAAGCTCTATTTACTAAATCCAATTTTGCGGAGAATAAGATGAAGTCAGAAATAGTTGAGAAATCACATTTCTTTGTGAGCATACATTGAAAGTAATCCCGTTAACTCGTATCGGTACAAATCCTTTAATGCCACGAATCCTTGTGGAATCATAGAAACATTTACACTTTTGTTAGACTTTTCTACAAAATCTTAATTTATGTGAAGAATTCAATTGTGTATTTAAAATGTACGCAATAAAATTCAAAAGCACATTTAATCATTTTATGTCAGTTCAAATTTAAACATTTTAGAAATTATTATTATTACAAACTGTTGTTTCATATGAGATGATTGCAGAAAATATCACTCTGAAATATAAATATTATGAATAAGTTTAAAAAATATACATACAAAACAGATATGTTTATAACTCAAAAAATTTTAAATAAAAAGAAATCATTGATTTCTTTTTTTATTGATGCAACTGTCTGTTATGGTACATAAAAAATCTAATCCATTAATTTAATGATAAGATAAAACTAATTGATAATATTTTGATGGTCCTGATAAGCAATCTTGTACTATCTAGGAAAATATTACTTTTAACTATCGATATGTGGTATATTTATTTGTCAGAATTTTTTTTTAATAAATTGTGAAGATATTTAACTGCATCATTTTAGTTTATGCATCATTTTAGTTTAAAAAAATATTTCTTACATTGATAATTTCTTCTGTATTAATAATAAAATACCAATATTATTAAATCTATTTAGATATTTCATATATAACTATATAAACCAATATAGCTATATAAAATGTTATATGTCTTAAATATTTTCATCAAAAATATTATTGATAATGCAGAATTTTGTTAAAAAAATATATATTCTTATCTTTTAATAAGCTATTCACGGATAAAAAAAATAAATCTGAAATGTAACTTTCAAAAAAAAGAAGATTTAGGCTAATATAATTTTTCTTTAAGGATTTTCAACTATCTTTTATTTTGAAATTCGAGACAAAAAAGATTGTTTGGATACAAATAAAATGGCACCGTGTAGTAAAACAGTGAAGCGTTTTCTTTTATTCAGCGAAGAAAACTCTCAGTAGACATTTAGATGTTATACAAATGACAATTTAATACACCTCCTCTCAAGAAACAAACAATTTAAAGGTAGTTAATATATCTCAAATAGACCAAGCGTTTTTGATGCTAAAAGAACTCTTGGTATGCCAAGCTTCAAGGTAAAAAATTATGCCCGCCATTCTAGAATTGTTTGTTTGCAATCCGAACTCATTAGTTCATCGTAATAGTCTGCTAACAGGTCACTTATGCATTAGATCCATTCATCATAGAATTGTAATGAAATGATAGTAAGCCAAGCGTCAAAGAAGAAATATTTATGCCATCATAAAATAGCTTATTTAGAATTCCAGAACATCTACAAATCCGTGATAGTCAACAAAATGGTCACTTATACATTAGATCAATTAAATATAGAAATGTAATCAAATGATGGTAGGCCAAACATCAAGGAAAAAACTGTTTCCACAATTCTAGTATTTTGTGATTGTAATCCCAGCTTATTTGCTCATCGTTATAGTCAATGGAAAGGACAATCATACGTTAAATCGATTGATCATGGAAATGTAATCAATTGATGGTAGGCTAAACTTTATGTAAGAAATATTTCAGCCATTATAAAATTGCTTATCTGCAATCCCAGAACGTCTACTAATCCTTTATAGTCAACGAAATGGTCAATTATACATTAGATAAAATGATCATAGAAATGCAATCAATTGATGGTAGGGTAAACTTTATGAAAAAAATATTTCAGCCATTATACAATTGCTTATTTGCAATCCAAGAACGTCTACTAAGCCTTGATAGTCTACGAATAAGTTAATTATACATTAGATAAATTGATCATAGAAATGCAAACAAATGATGGTAGGCAAAACGTTATGAAAAAAATATTTTCAGAGATTCTCTCTCTCTCTCTCTCTCACTGTGTGTGTGCGTGTGCGTGCGTGTGTGTGTGTGCACTCGTTTGGTCGTGCATTCATGCACGAGAGGTTGGGTATAAATATGTAAAAACAAAAAAATTAATTTTTGTATTATTTGAAAAATAATAATGTGAAATAATGGAATTGAAATGATGTCAATGAAAAAGATGGTGGAAATGAAAAATTGAATATAAATCAACAAACATTTGAAAATCAATCAGTTTCTTTGAATAAAACATTCTTCATCTATATTAAATATTCTCTTCAGCTTTATTAAATATTAGAAGAAGAAAAACGCAAAGAACGTACTCTATATAATTTGCATTTCCTTTGCAGAAATATTTCAATACCTTCACGATATTCTGTATTAAGCGGAAAATTTCACTTTCAAAGTATATGTGATTGTCATTTTCTGTCTTTGATCAATTCAAATGAAAATCTTGATTAACATAATCTTGTCAAAATCTGTGAAGAGATTATTAAATGCCTCGCTAATTAAATTTCGACATCAGTTGCCAAACAACATGTTAATAAGTTATTAACTTAAAATAACATAAGCGCCAAAACATGACATCATAAGCATAAACGAAGTTTAATTAACTCCAAAGAGACCGAAAAGAAATGGAAATATAATTAGAGAAATGTAAGTACAAAATAATTGAATACGCACTCCTTAATTTTTGTGTTCATATCTCAAAACGAATTTTTTAATTAAGTATATAACAACGTGTTTCAAAACAGATCATATTACGCCGCGTTTTTTTAAATGACACTCAACTGGAAAAATACTCCATTTATGATTCCATTTAAATTGTAATTAATAACACCGTGTTTCTGAGCTTTCTTACTCCTTTCGGAATTATGATTTACAAAATTGATGTCTCCTAGAAATATTTTGATTAATTTCGAAACTTCCAAATAAGTGATTAACAGACAATTTCGCCTTAATTTAAAATTCACTTTACTAAACAAAATGCTGTTCCAGTGCCAGAAAAAAAGAAGAGTTTCCCCAAGAATGCAATTAATTACAATTAATTCTTTGAATAAATGTTTTCTGACTAATGCATTTATAATTAGATATTTAACATGTTCTTTTAAAAATTCTGGAATGTCCATTCCATTTTTGAAAATAAATTCTTCTAAAAATAATTTATTTTTTGTCACTGAACGAGTTGTTTATCAAAGACGTTTATTTTAAAGCTGTCTGAAAAATCTATCGATCGTTCATAATATCGCATTGTGTATTTTTTTCTAATAAATAATTGGTATAAATTTATCAATCATTAAATGACATCTGTTTCGGAAAATAATTGATTTTTTTATATCACTTTAAATTTCCTTCATATTTCTTTCAGATAATTAAACTATAGATCTTTATAAGATATATATAATGCCTTTTTATATTTATAACTAATTTTATTTACTATCCACAAGAAAAATGTTTTACATTCTCAGAAAACAACTTAAATTTTTATTAATTACCAGTTTAAATAAATCATAAAATAAAATGAATGTCGCTAATAGAAAAATTGCTAATTAATAAGACAAATTCTCAAAAATGTTTCATAAATAGCTGAAAAATCTTATTTTTATATATTTAAGTGATTAACTGCTTAAAAAGTATTTTACAAGATGTTTCAATCGAAATAAGTAAAAATAATAATAAATGCTTTCCATTAATAAGAAAATTAATGAAATGATCAATTATTTAGTTTTTTTTTTGTTTATCTTATTTTCAATGTTCTTTATCGAATTTCTTTTGACTTTTATTCCTTTATTCTAGTATAGGAATTAAATTAATTCCCTATCGTTCACAGGAAGATATCCTACTTTCTTTTCTGTTTAAATTGACATTCCAGGATGACAAAAGAGAAAAAAGAATGCGACCCATTGAAGTCATACATTTTTGTAATTGTAACATATTTTATCTATTGTCTTACAATGGATATCATTTCAAGATACCGAATTAAATGAAAAAAAAAACTAAATTTCTATATAAAAATCAGAAGATTTTAGTCATCCTGATGAATTCTATCTCTAAAAAATAATTCATTCTAGCTAATTATTTTTTAGTTTAGTTTCTGTTTGATGTCATCAAATGAGAAATTAAACTAATAAAAAAGATTAAAATGAAATCTGCAATGCATATTTCAATGTATTATGTCAGAGCATCCTTTCTTGAACGGCCAAGCACCACGTGCTCGAGCAGATTAAATTATATTTTTATTCATTTTATTCGTTTCATTGAATGAGTCACTTTAGTATTGCAAACGATCATAAAAACTTTGTATCGCATTGATTGTTTTAAAAAAAATATTGCATTTCCTCTTTATTTCATTTCATATAAACGCGTGCTCAAAATGACATTTTTTAAGGTTTTATTTGTTGTAGTCATTAACTTATTTTTTTTTAATCACAGCGTTTGTATATTCAATGGTAGCGCGTTATTAAAAGCCTATTTTTCGAGATGCTCGTGCAGATAATAACATTTTTATTTTTCACCTACGTATTTTAGTCAACGCCAAAAAACATCATCCCCAAAACAATATCATGTTCTGAAATCATAGAAAGAGGCTTAAGGTAGATTTTCTAAAATTACAATTTTGCCATTCGTGGGAAAAATAACTTAACTACTCCATCCAATATGTTACAAAGTATTTCCTGATGAAAACAAGAACTGCTTCAAGAAAGTTTAAAATACTCTGTTGCTGAGATAATTTCTGAATTTTCCCTTTAACAACAAAATAAACGAAAATTTCACGAAGGGACCGGTAATGGATGTATTACTAAGAGGGTTTAGGGATTTAGGGAGATAATTAGGATAATGTTGGAAAAGTCTTTTCAGAGTTACTGAGTTGAATTTTTTTTCGAATCTGCCTGGTCAGGATTTGCATAAGAGTTTCATTAGTTATCTGAAAATTCTTATCACATTAAACCATTTGTTGCATTTGGAAAAATGTGAGTATAAAAGATTATTCTGGAATAATGGAATTCTCGACTCGCTGTTTTAAAGCAAATAAAAAGTATTTAAATTAGATTTTAAATAACATATTTCTTTTTTTAATATCGATATTGAAGACAACTTTGTAACAGAAATGGGAAATCACTGAATCATGCTTTTATTATTTTATTAATCAAAAAGAAATTAAAAGAATTAAATTAAAAGCAAAATGAAAGCTGATTTCTTTCTTATTTAAAAATTAACGTTTTTGTGTATAAATTAGAAGTTAATTGCTACTAATTATCAAATAAAAAGTTTCTTATTATTAATTATGAGTTATATTAACTAGTTAAAAAGTAGCAATAATAATTTATTGATTTCAGTATTCTAACAAAAATGGTGCATATGGATTATTTTTAATAATTAATTAGTTACCTGAATTAGGAGTACGAAAGAATCTCACTTGTCCTCTTCTTTTCGATAATTGATTTTCTAAAGATAATAAGAAATCATTTATCTTTCTGACAGAACCATGACATTTCAAACCACATGCTCTACTACTGGTATGGCGCATTATTTAAACGGGGTTCAAACATATGATATATGATCCAAATTAGCTTTATTATTGCGTGAAAATAAAACACCAGAAACTGAACTAAATTTTCAGACTTAATGTCTTCACAATATCGTCGAAACATAAATTACCTGTTTGTGGTTACATTATTTATTATGGGTAGTACAATCCTATACTAGAATTACTTACGATTAGTAGGTACTATGATCTCATACTAAAACTACTTATGATGAGTATTGCGATCCCATACTATAATCACTTCCGATTAGTGCTGCGATCATCTACTATAATCACATACAATGTGCACTGCTATCCCATTCTAGAATTACATCTGGTAAGTATTGCAATTCCATATTAGAATCATTTCCGATTAGTGTTGTGATCCCTTGCTATTATCTCTTCCGATGAGTATTGCGATCTCATACTAGAATTGCATCTGATGAGTATTGCAATCCCATTCTAATATCACTCCCCTGAGTGTTGTGGTCCCATCATATAATCACTTCCGATGAGTATTGCGATATCATACTTGAATTACATCTTATGCTTATTGCAATCCCATACTTCAATCACTTCCAGTGAGTTTTGAGATCCCATATTTGAAGCACTTCCAGTGGGTTTTTAGATCCCATACTAAAATCCCTAGTTAGAATAACTTCATTGAGTGTTCAGCACACTAGAATGTCGTGTGAATTCCACACCTATGACGGGTGATGTGATTCCGACTAGCGTTTTTCAATATGCAATACTCCTGAATTTAGAAAATGTCATGCAAAAGGAAGAAAATTATTGATATTTTCGAGAATCAGAATACCTGATAGTACCTTAAAGTATGTATGTATTTTTTTCATTATCTTTCATACATTTAAGGTGCATAATTCATTTTCTTTTGGATGTGCATTCGCTTAAATATTAAGCTTCCTAAGATCAAAAGTAAATAAAATTAACTTTTCAATACATTCTTCTAATAAACGTTGTTTTATTATACAAAGTGCTTATAAATGAATATTTCAAATTTAAGGCGTTACACGAATACAAAGTACAATCTTCTTGTTTATCTTACATAAAAATTGTGAATCGGAAAGTTCAATTCAACACAGTTATAAGTGATTAGACAAAAAAATTAAGCCATTCTCGTATAATTGCTATTTTCTAAAGTTGCACATCTGACACAAAAATAAATGTGAGATAAATTATCGTAAAACCTTTATATTTCTAAATGAGATCGTATTAATAATTCATAAAAGTTTTCTATTTTATCTTTCAGCTCTTATTTTGGATTTCCAATTAAAAATAAAATTGCATTTTGTTTACTTTTAATATCCAAAATTGGGATATTCATTTACCAACACTCTGTATTTTAATTACTATTACCTACTTTGGAATATATTAAACAAGAATTTATATTAAATAATTTGCATAAAAGAAGATTTACAAAAATGGTTCATGTTCTAGAAAAACATTCCAAAATCAAATTAAGTAACATCCCCAAACATCCAAAAAGATTCATGCATTTATAGCAATATCTACCATACATTTTCATGTCGATTTTTCTGTCATATTAAACATTCTAGAACGAATGCAATTAGGAGGGTTAAAGCTTTAATAACCCTTGAGTGTCTCAGTTATCAAGCACAAGAATAAGCTGAGGAAACACATGTTCCGGGCAGTCTTCCAACAGGGACAGAAATGCACCGGACAGGAAAATTTCGGTAATTATTCGTGTGACACGATTACCCGAGCGTGTCTTCACGAATATAACAGCTGTATTAGGAAGAGCCGAAATTAATTCACTGTGGAATATATTTTATGCGTTTTTCTTCTCACAAAGGAAATAAATGGAGCCGCTTTGTAAAAGGAAGGAAACTAGGAAGTACCATAGAGAAGGTTTTGAAATCACAGACGATAATTAAGAGAATTTACCGAATTGTAAAATTATTTTGAACAAGCAATATCCATCGCAGACGATTTTTTTTAAAATTTATTTTCTTAATGGAGATTTTTTATGATATTTTTCCTTTAGTTTAAATATATAAACACTGCCGCCTTTGGTGACCAATTTGCACTCCAAAATCGTCGAGTTTTTTAGTTAATAAATGATTTATAAGGAATGTATTTTTTTAAAATTTTAGTTACTTACACGACATTAAAATGAAACTTTAACTTAATCATTCTACAAGTTATTCTGGGCACTATTTAAAAATGTATATACTAACATAAAATAAAATATAATTGGAAATTGAAGTGTAAATGAAAGTGAAAGTAACGTTTTGGAATTAATGATGAAAAAAGTAATTTTTTATCTTAACATTCTGCTCTGACAGTTTTTTTTTCCCTATTTACTCTTTATAAAGATTTTTATGAAACTTACCTATAGTTAAATTATATAAAAATAGCTGTCTTTGGCAACCAGCTAATAAGGTTATTCAACATCAGTAAAAGCATACTATTGAATATTTTGGTACAATAATTTGAATTTCATAAAATTAAAAAGCAACTGAACTGAGCATTAATAATAAAATATTTTTTTGAACCAAAATAAACCAAACTTAGCATTGTAATGTTTTAGACCAAACGTATGAAAAAAAAATACTTTATTACGTAAATATAAAATACTTT
>JAOUZG010029298.1:830472-851159 GCA_026289955.1 Argiope argentata | reverse complement strand
GAGTTTTAAGAAGCCACCTGCAACGAATTTGTCGTTCAATAAGTTCATTGTTTAACTTTAGGTTAAAGACAAAGAATTCATTTATTATGTTATTTATAGAATTACAAATAAGTAATATTGTTTCTGCTAAATTTAAATTGATACTATGAACTCTTTGATATTGAGCCATTAAATTTATAACATGTTAGAGGTGGATTAATAAAAAAAATGTCCTATTATTCAGGTTAATGGTTATAGTTTACGCAAGTCTCCAGTTTCCCAGTTTCATGCAACACACAATCATCATTTATCTATTTGCTGAGTCTGACGCAATCATCATTCCGTAAACTGCTGAAAGGTTTTATATCCAATCAGCGTTTCTCTGAAATTTAATTAAGCGTTCTGTTTTAGATAAGGTATAGTAATGATTATAGTTTGGTAATGTTAAATCTAGAAAGTGGAAATTTATACACAGTATTTAAGTGCATAGTTATAAAGTGTTTCTCAAGACAATCTTGCGAAAATTTAGTTTGAGAAAATAAAATTTCAAAATATGAAGGAAAAAAATAATGTAACGTCAATAGGAAAGATAGAAACAAACATTTTTATAATCTAATTTTAAAAAATTGAATTAATTAAAATATTTGATTTTTTTTGTTCAAAAATCTATTTTCCCCATCGTAACTTGTACTAATGCAAGTGGGAGAGTTTTAAGACAAAGAATTTAATAGCATGTAAATTCAATTGACTAAATAAGAAAAGTAAATTTTTAGAGGTTATAGAGAATAATTTGCAAAACAAACTGTACAAATATGAAGTGAATTTTAATCAATGTGGCTTTTCAAATTTTCTTTTTTTAATTATTTTACTTCGAATTATTGGCAAAATAATCCATGATGTTCGCCAGCCATAACTAAAACTCTTATTTCGAAATGTTATTTCTTGTAATAGCTTATGACTCTTTTGTACATCCTATACCTGTCTGCCCTGCATAAATTTCCATTTTTGAAAACACTTCATCCCATTTTTGGAACTTTCATCCATTTTGAAAACACTTCACATACTTTTTTGAAAACACTTCATCGCTGTATATCATACAAGAAAAAATCCTGAATATAATTCCCCGATAAAGACCTCTGCGTTAAAGGGATTTTCGTGTCCCTTAGATATGTCATGAGTGACGCTCTCTTTAGCAATATGAAGTCTCTAGAGATATAATAATTTTTTAAGAGAGACTCTACTCTGAATATCGTTAATTTTTCTTAAATTTATACATAAATATAAAACAATCAAGAAAGTCAAAAACCCTCAGTCCCTCAAATAGAACCATTTGTCCAATTTCGAGACCCTTTGTTGTATATGAAAAATAATAATCCCTATATACATCAGCATTGCTAGTCTGCCCCTGTTTTCCCTAATTTTTGAGAAATAGCCGAAAAATAAATTTTTGGTAGAAACCCTTACCTCAATAACTATATAAATGCTACTAATTTGACTTATAATAATGTTCTCGAATTATTTTCTAGTTATATTTTATTGTTATAAGATGTTCATGAAGCTGGTTGGAATGATTATACAAATGCCATTAATATCGTTGTCAAATAGTTGACAGAATAGCGGTTAATTTTAGAATACAAATATATTTTGATTCAATGTGATTGGATAAGCGTCACAACTAATAACAGTACTCTCAAATTATTTTCTGCGTAATTTATATTAGAGATTTCTTTTATTGCGATAAGACGTTCATGAATGTAGGTTGGTATTATTACATAAATACCATTAATATCTTTGGCGAATAGTTATTGCAGATGGTGGTTTACCTTTTAATATTAATATGTTTTAATTAATGTGATTGGCGAAATAAATCATATATTAACGACTCTACCATACACTCAAGTCTATAAATAAAAGATAATACATTCACGTGGAAATTCAACACTAAAATACATATGTCACTCTTCAAATAACTACGAACATCTTCAAAAATTATATGCGAATTGCCGGAAGCCTCCAGATGATACTGATAGTACATCGCAATGAAGAAAGTGTAAGAGAGGGATTTGTAAGGAATACGGACAAAAATGCAAAATTGTTAGCAATCGCTTTATAAGCCTTTCAGTGCATCGCTGTGACACAAAGAAGGCATTTGGATGATTTTTTAAGTGTTAGAATTATTGGCCGTCTAGAATGGGGACGTACCCAATTGGAAGTATCCGAAGAACTTGGTATAGCTCAAACAAAATCAACGATTCCAAGATATGGTAATGTGAGTAAGAATTACAACATAGGTCGCCCCCCTCCCCGAGTTTTACCGCCGAAAGGGGACCGATATCTGACAATTATTGCTAAAAGAAACAGAAGGAACACATAATTAGACCTATTTTGTCATCTTTCTTCAACAACTGGTACGACATCTTCAAGGCAGATCGTGCACAGACGCTTCGGGCATATTGTTCTACATGGTCGTAGGCCTATCAGATGGGTTCCACTTACTGCAACTTATTGTCATCTGCTGTTAGACGAGAGCTCAGAGTATGCATTGTGGACACCGCAACAGTGGGCTTGTGTGTTCCGATGAGTCCAGGTTCAACTTGCTGCTTGATTCTCGCCTGATTTTCATGTGGAGTGCACCAGGTACCCGTTACCACCATCATTGAACGGTGTCGTTGAGGTGGAGCAGGATTGATCGTTTTTAGAGGATTTATTCAATGTTCCAGAACTTGCATGCATATTCAACTTGGAACCATAACATGCCAAATTTATCAGGACAATGTTGGGAAACATGTACGTTTTTTTCGGTGTACCATGTTCTAAGAATTGTTGTTTAATGATGACAACGCCTATCCTCAAGGTACAAACATCGTAAATAAATGCGTTTGGTCGAGGATATCAACCATATGAGCTGGCCAGCATTCTCACTGGAAGAATCTAGTAGAGAATGTGTGGAACATGTTTTGCCCACGAGTTGCAACCCATCAACCCCCTACTACCGGTCATTCGGAACTTAGGAGAGCATTTCTAGATGAGTGGTGTAATGTTTCCCAAGATCAGATCGACAATTTGATACTAAACATTCCTAGGATCTGTAAAGACTGTATCGCATCGTCTGGGAGACAAACTATGTATTAATCATACCAACTATGTAATATTGGTTTTTATAGAGTTTTTTTGTAATTTAATCCAGAAAGCAAAAAAATAGCAATTTTTATTACTGATATCAAACATAAAGTATCTTTTTAGATCTCTACCTTTTGATTAATTAATAGGCTTTAAAAATGAGTCAAATTTGTTTTTTTCTGACTATTTCGTTTTCAGATCTTGCACTGTCCTTAATTTAAGAGCATGGGTGCAATTATAAGAAGGTGTAATAAATTGAAGACTAAAAGCTACTGAGCCATTTGGGACAATAATAGCGTTTTTCTTAAATTGTATAACGATAAGATTTCTTAATTTTCTGCCTTTGTTCTCATATTGACAGAAATAGAAATAAAATTATATAGAAATTTCAGGATAATTTTTTAAAAAATTCCATCTTGTAAACAAAAAAAATATTTATTAAATATAATCTATTCTTCATGAGCAATAAACAAGCTGTTAATAATGATTCTAAGAAATATTTATTATAACAAGAAAACAAATCGAGTGATCACGAAATATAAGAATTGTTCTTTTAGCAAATTTCATTAGAAATTTATTAGGTATGCATGGATATAAAATTATAACTGCTGAATGATGAACAGCTGTTACTGAAAATCTGTATTAATATATTAATATTAAACTATTTTGATCACTTATTCTGAGATGTATCAAAGTCATGAGAGTGATAGAGAATTAGATGAAGCTCAATGAGCTAAAAGCTCTAATCCAAAACTAATTAAATCAGGGAACACCTTTGAGAATTTTCCAGAAAATCGAGCAAAAGAGGGATTAGAGCTGAGAGTTCTAAGGTCTACTTGAATGTATTCGCATTATATGTTTGATGCTTAGATTTTGCACAAGATAATATTCGTAACAAATTTGATAATATGTTATGAGGATAATTCTAGTTTGTGAAAATTTTCGGTGATTAATTTTAAAATTAGATTTTGTTAAATCATTTAAATTTAACATTACTTACTATAATTTTCAACTTTGTATTTAATTTTTAAATGATATATTTTATGCAATTAAAGTAATTATTCCCTAAATCTAATTAACTCTAATTTCAGTTTAACTCTAATTCAGTTATTCTAAGTTTCTTTCTAATTAACTCTAATTCAGTTGTAATTAATTTCCCAAGTTTTTTCTTAATTCAGCCCGCAATAGCTTCATTATAGAGTGTTCTATTATTTACGGATCCATTCCTCTTTTTATTTTTAATAAATCAAATGGAGTATTATACATTGATAATGAGTTATTGATGAGACACCACTTGCCGAGAGGATTGATAATACATCACTGATTTTATAAACTGTTCACATTTAATAAATCACTGATTCTTTTAATGGATTTCTGCGCTTTCTTGCCTAAAGGTCAAAAAAGGTCAACATGTATAAGAATTCATCTCGGAAATCTACAAGTGTCTGATTTATGAAAATATCACTGTATGTAGAACCGAAAATAAAGGTTTCTTCACTTTTTTACGCCTTCTAAACCTTCTTTCTGCTGTTGTGCTGCTCTTCATATATATATATATATATATATATATATATATATATATATATATATATATATATATATATATATATACTCAAGGGTCATCATTAGGCAGGGATTCTAAAAATATGGAATTTTTTTCTGTCAACGGATTTAACAATAGTTCAAAAACGAAAATATGTTGAAGACCCGATAAATTCCCAAATCCAAAGTATAAGAGAAGCATCGAATTTACTAAAATACAGAAAAAAACCAAAAAAAGACACTTAATAATAAAACAAAGTATAAATACAACAAACAGTAAAAAAAACGAACAAATATTAGAAATAGGAAATTCAAACACATACCAGTAGTAGTAAAGTAACAAAATTTCTCACAAAGGTGCCTTCATTTGTAGAAGTCTAAGGAGAACTACCCGACCCTGTAAGGAAAATATCTGTTAAAGTAATGGTGACTGGTAAAAAGATTGGACCAATTGTTGGACTTATATATATATATATATATATATATATATATATATATATATATATATATATATATATATATATATATATATATATATATATATATATATATATATATTCTGATTAACAGTAATATTTCGGTTAGAGACGGAAGTGCTAGTTGACATTCGCCAGCAATGGTTCTATTGTACATGCACATATACCGAAATATTCGTTTTGTGCTGCATTTACTTTAGAATATTGACATTCTCAAACTTACGTCTTTCTCAGGACGTATGCATACATTTTTAATAGGAAAATTCTTTTCATTAAGCATCTTTACTCCTTTCAGTATTTGGTATACTTCAAAGAATTTTGAGCATGAGACTATTATTTCAACTTTAAATTGCAATAAAATTAGCAGAGAAAAAAATGAGAAAACGCCACTGTAGAAAATAGCATATATTTTAGATTTTGAATCGGGGCATCATAGCCATTCCAAGAAGAAATAAAGCGACGGTCTCGTGGCTGAAAGTTGTCAAAAAGATTTGGTGCGACTAATCTGAGATCTCCAGAAGATACTCTTTTTCTATTACTCCCGCCATCGACCCGAGAAGCGATAATCCAGCAGTTTTCACAATTTTTGAGGTCCATTAGATTTTCGAGCCATTATCACTTAAACCACCCAGTGTGACTGCTGTAGCGGCGTATCGCCTGTGTCCGTAATCTTTTATTTATGGGCGCCATTAGGGCGGTTTTACACACAGAGGGAATCTAGGCAATAAACAATTTGGAATGACCTTCTTTTCTGAACTATATTTTATTATAAGTTATGTAGTTGTCATGCCGCTACGTAATGTAAAAATGTGAATTTAGAGTGGCAGGGTGAATGATAAAATAATCTGAAATTAATCATGTCTTATATTTTAAATTATAAATCGAGCAATCGTCTTTCAGTGGATTGATCTAATAGCATTTACTCTTTATTAATGCCTGTATTTATGTTTGGAAAAACTTAACGTCAATGCTATAGAAAGCGTAAATTGCATGCATTTAAAGTATGCGATTATTTTTGGGATTGATTTTTTACGAAAAAACATTCGAAAAAGTTTTTGTTTTGAAATTTTTTTATAAAAAAACGAAAATGAATTAAAAAAAAACCAGTTAAAAGAAAAAAATTCTAATTTTTTTAAAGATTTTTTTTAATTAAAACCAAATGTAAAGGAAAAATATTTTCTCTTGGAGGTTTTTCAGATGATTTATCGCTTGATAAAGTTTAAACTTTATTTCCAAATTATTAATTCTCTGAATTATTACGAATTGTCTTAATTGATTCAAGTCATTAACCAGTTTGAAACAATAACGAGACTATTCGATTAGGCATGCGTAGATATTTAAAAAACAATGATAAGGGGTCATCTCAAAATTGGTTGAAACTGGCCAACAAAAAAATTTAAAATGAAAATTGAAAAAAAAAAACATGCACAGAGAGATAGAGATTGATAGAGAAGTCTCTTGATGGCATATCTGCACTTTTTATACACTTTTTAACTATAGTTCTTATTTGTAGATACTCTGGTATTAGGTGTTGGATGTCTTCCAAGTGCCAAAGTTCGTCCGTCTACCTCCATTCGTTTCACAGTTATCATCTTTATAACAAACAAAAAAGTTGCATAGTTCCAAAAATATGTTTTTTTTTGGAGGAAGATATGAATTTTGGAGAATCATCTAAATCTCTAAGTGGACTTTTTAGATTATTGAAAAATTTGTTCTCTGTATACATTTATACGAGAAAGTAATTAGCAATTGTTATAAAATAGGATTTCTGTATCATATCCAGTGTCAGAGAAACGATAGACGCATTTGAGCAAATATCAACGTAAGAAGTAGCATTTAAAACATTATTACTATTTCAGAATTGTTTCAGAAAATTATTTAGAGCAGAAAGCTCCAAAATTGAAAACTAAATTTCCTTATTTAATAACTTGAAAAGAAAATAACTCTAAAGCCACAACAGTGGAGACAAATTTTATTTTCTAAAATATTTAACGAAATTTTTTGCTTTTTAATATTTATTATCTTTCAGATTTTTTAAAAAAGAAACCAATGTTATTTTCCAATTTTATAACAAATAAAGAAACATATTTTATGCACAAATGATATGAATTTTTCCAAAGTTTCGATTCTCCTGTGTATTTTCCATGTATTTTGTCAATCATTCTTAATTTTAAAACATCAAGAAATTTTGACCTTTAATTATAAATATTTCCTCCTTTTTTCATTAAACTGTTGTTTAATCATACATGAATTAAACAGCAGTGTTTAAAAGAAAAAAAAATGATAAAGAAAAGATTTAACAAAGCGTTATTAAATCTTGATTTCTTTCCGATAAGTTTTCTTGAATATTCTTTACGAAATTCTCTTACGAATCTTGATAACAATGAATCAAAGATTAATGCTCAAATTCTAAAGTGATTCATCTAATACTTTACTAATTATCCTTTCACATCTTTAAAACCATGCCACCTGATTCCATTCATTGAATTCTGAAAAGAAAAGTTCCAAATTTATATCATTAACTCATCAGATAAATTAATTTGAAACCTTTCTAATAGAATAGTTAAATTCGTGCTGATGTGCTAAGATATCAAACGAGTAATTACGAAAATTTTCCCTCCACAATGCTCTTATACCTAATGAGAATCTGCCCAGAACATGTGTTCAGGAGCCCATTCTTATCATGATAACTTTAGACGCCCCAAAGTCATTATAACTTCAAGTCTCTTGTGAGAGTTTTCCCTGCAGTGGTCAAGCTGAGGGTAAAATTAATCTATGATTACTCACAGTCTACATGAAAGAGGAATCAGCATAGAAAGATGATATTCATAATATATTTTGGAATGTTTGATAACAGCAAATCTATAATCTTGATTGACTACTCTTTTTGTTGCTGTGTTTAAAGAATTAATAATATTTTATATGAAAGAGGAATTAGCAGAGATAGAGGATTTTTGCAATATATTTTTTCCAGTCTTTTAAAAATAAATATTATCATTCAGTAATCGATTAATTAGAATCAATAATATAATTATTTAGAAACTTACTGAAAACAAATGGATTTTTACATTTTAGAAATGAACATGTATTTGATTGGTGTATTCTTTATTAAAACATATAGAATACACTTGTTTTTTTTTAGCTCTTTTATTCTTGGCATATCAGAAGTTATTCTTGGCCTTCATAGATAAAAATAAGGAAAAAATCACATTTTTGCCATAAAAATTTAAAAATAGTAAACATTTTTTAAACATTCAGTTAATAGCTAAATCAGCAAAATACCTTTAAACTATTCTTTATTATTTACTTTGCATTTTTATTAAAAAAGGAATTAACATAAAATATTGCATTTTAAAATGCCTTTATTTGTTTATTTTATCTTTCGAAGCGAAACTACTTTGGAATTTAGTATAGTTTTTCAAAATTATCATTCATTATATGAAGTTTGAGAATGAACAAAAAAAGAGTAATCTGACTTTAATGGCTATGATATTTCATGGTGATTTATATTCTTTAATAGTTAAATAAAAAAATAAAGGAAATGAAGCAATCTCTACTCATGTTCTTAATTTTTTTTTCTTTTTACGTTTTATTCTCCAAAGCGTATGGCTTAAATGCTACAAGATAAATTAAGTGCATTTTTTCTCTTAATATTGTACTTTATATAGTTTTATTAGGTTTAGAAGCTAAAAAATGCTATAATAATAATTTATCTCCCAAATAAATTTTTAAAGGATTTCAAACACAAAATAACAACGGTGTCGAATAAATTTTCTAAATAACCGAAACATAAATTTTAACATTTTTTTTATATGTAATTCACTATTCCTTAATAGATTGACAAGAAACGCCTTTTTGAATGCAATGTCGCTAACTAACTAAGCTTTCAAAACCTCGAAGTTGTGGTGAAAGTTTTATAAGCCATATAACAACAATCGAGCTGAAGTGTTACTTCTGCTTGTTGGTCATGTTACTCAGCTACAACCCCACAGTTCGTGAGTCTTGGGCTAGCGCTATCTACCTCGGTGACCCCGGTGGTTTTGGACCAGCGACCATCGTACAGCCGATGTGGCGCCCTTTATTGGCAAAAATGCCACGAGGCGTGAAGCCAATATCCCCACCACACTGCTCTGGTGACCCCGGTGGTTTTGAATCAGCGACCATCGTACAGCCGATGTGGCGCCCTCTATTGGCAAAAATGCCACGAGGAGTACAGCCAATATCCCCACCACACTGCTCTGGTGACCTCGGTGGTTTTGGATCAGCGACCATCATACGGCCGATGTGGCGCCCTCTATTGGCAAAACTGCCACGAGTACAGCCAATATCACCACCACACTGCTCTGGTGACCCCGGTGGTTTTGGATCAGTGACCATCGTACAGCCGATGTGGCGCCCTCTATTGGTAAAAATGCCACGAGGCGTACAGCCAATATCACCACTACACTGCTCTGGTGACCCCGGTGGTTTTGGATCAGCGACCATCGTACAGCCGATGTGGCGCCCTCTATTGGCAAAAATGCCACGAGGAGTACAGCCAATATCACCACCAAACTCAAAACACGCATGATCGCCATGCAGCTTGGCGAAATTGTATCGTTCATCTACAATCAACTCACTGGTGGGAGAGTATGTGTTGAAAGCTTTATAAGCCAGATGACAACCCTCGAATTGAAGTGTCACTTTTGCTTGATAGTCATGTTACTCGGCTACAACACTTCATATTATGAGTTCGGGCCTAGGGAGTAACCAGGGAACCAGGGAAAATCAATTATTCGTAAGCAGAAGAGGACAGAATAAAGGGCACTAATACAGAAAATACTATACTTTTTTTTCTATAAAATAATATATTCTTTTTGTTTCTTGAATAAAGCAATAAGGGCAATAATTTCTAAAATTATTTTATTAGTGTTCTTCGGTTCAAAACAACTGTCATCAAAGGAGGAGAAATACTTTTCCACTTCAAAAAGAAAAAGGTTTTCTGAATTCATTTTGTCCTCTGACCAAAGTAACTTGTTTTTTATCTCTAACAACTGACGAGAAGAAAATGAAAATATATTACGACTTTATTTTTTTCAAAGTCTTATTATCCGCAATTCTACCTGAAAATAAGGCATGCATTCCATACAAATAGAAATTAATTGATCCAGGAGACTAAATAAATTTAAAATTTTGACTAAAGTTAATTTGTAAAAGTAATATCTGTATAATTCATAATTTATCCCCTATTGTTTCGTCTTTTTCAATTCATAGTCAATAACTTGCTCATTCTTAAGATCACGTTTATCCGATTACGAAACATTCAGATTACAAAAATTCCTCGCACCCTCTTTCAAATATAAGGAAAACTCCACATCCATGTCCTTCAAAAAAAAGGAGTATCCTGGCTTCAAAAGGGGATATAATATAAAAGAAGCATAAGCTTAGTTATACAGAAAATGTACCTCGTGAATTCTTTGAGTATTCAGAGAAAATATATCTTGACCTCAGCAAGAATCTCTTATGAACAAATCATGCGCCTCTGGTATTCAATCAATCGCGCTTGACGATAAGAAAAAGAATTTGTTACTGACGTCCAGAAGACTCGGTTGACGTCCACCCTTCATTGAATGGGTGTTTGTGGCCTTTCAGTATTGATAAAGTTAAAGATCTGATGAAATAATAACAAAGGTAAGGGTAATCGGGACACTAACAGCCATTATTTCTTTCCTATTATTTCTTTAAACTATTCTTTCCTTTCTTGATTCCTGTCTGCCAATGATAACATGCACTATCAAATTTTAAACGACTTAGATTCTGAAAAAATCGTTCATTGTTAGGGATTAAACCCAATTCAATAATGGCAAATAATTTTTGAATGGTACTGAATTTTGAAGCAGTGATAGGAAAGATATCACTTACGGTAATTTCCATAATCTAGTAGAACGTATATGTCCAAAAGATTGTCCGAAAACAAAGAATATTTGGAATATTATATCATTATAATATTGCAGGATATTGTTCGGCATGGATATTCTAACTGAGCTTTTAAACATCAACTTATGTGGATTTAATTTAGTTTTAGTACGTTTATTAGTTTATTATTTAGTTTAGTTTTAATCCGTATATTAACGTCCCTTTGTAAAGCAAAACAAGGGCTATTTGGGGACCTACCTCATAATTTTGAACAACTGTCAGATGACGAGGAGGACCCCTGAAGTGGCATCCCCCTTTCAACAACACAACACACCATTGAAAGAAGTTTTGGTATTGATGTATTTAACATGCAACAGACCTTCTTACACGACAGTTCTTGGGTGGAATTGGGTATTGCACTTAAAACCCTATGGTTCATGATCCCAGACCTTACCACCAGCCTACTGTGGCCAAACTGCTGGGGAATTATTCATGTTTTTTTACTAATATGCATATACTTAGAAAGGGCTGCTACCTAACATTCCTTACTGATAAATCTACTAATAAATCAGTATTTTAATATAGTTACCAGAAATTTGATATATTATTAATCTCTACATAAGGTATTTAAAATTTATTCTCTTCAGATTTAAAAACTACAAGTACTATAGTTTCATTGCTTATTCGTATGATTTTCTTTATAGACAATAAAATTTTTCTAAGTCATTAAGGCGACATCTAGTATTCAATCCTGTACAAATTGCTTGTAAAAAAATTTAAAAGAGAAAATAATATGCAAGATAATAAAACATATATAAACGTATACCAAACATCAACCTCTCTTACCATAGTTTAATCTGTATCAGCCATAAATTCTCATGGATTAATTCTACTGCCAGCTTATTTATAACAGGAAAGCCGAAGTTATAATGACTTTCAACTGTCCAAACTTTCCAAGATAAGAACGGTCTGAAGAACATATGTTTTGGGGGAAGTTCCCAGTAGAGATATAAGCAGGGTGAATCTAGAAAATTCCGGTATATGGGTATCCGAGCATATCCCCAAGAATATTATGATTACACGAAAAGGATTGAAATTAATCCTTTATGGGAGATAATTCCTGCCTTTTTCTTTCGGCAATGAAATGAATGAAACATCTTTGGGGAGAAAACAACAGAGAAATACGCAAATGAGATGGTTTTAAGAGTTTACGGAGGTAATTAGGAGAGTGTCGGAGGAAACTCTTTAAGAGTTTGGCAGCGGAACTTTGATTCTGTGTGATCAAGATTTGCATGAAAGTTTCATTAACGAACTGGAAAAGTATTATCATATTAAAACATTTGTTGCTTTAAGAATTAAAGGAGAGTAAAAGATTAGATTTAGATGATGTGTATGTTCTGGAATGAAGTGGTACTGTTGAAGAGTAATTTTCATTAGGAATGAAAATAAAGCACAGTTGAATGTTTTATCAATTGATTGATTGATTTCAATTTTATCAATTGATTGATTGATTTCAATTTTATCAATTGATCAATTGAATGTTGAATTAATTTATGATAACGAGTAGTATAAAAAATGAGTCAATTCCTAATTAAGTCAGCAAATCAAGTTATTTTTTATGACGTAATCACAATAAAAATGAATAATTTATCAAATAATTATTGATTTTCACAAGAATCGAACTCGCCTTCACATGAAAAATAAGGAAATCCTCGCATTTTACAGATTGAGCTACTACCTGCGGATTTCAAATTACATTACAATTTTTTTAAACTATTTAAAGCATTAGAAACTTATTAAATAATATAATAAAATATTATTTAATAAGATTAATAATAATAAACTAATATGTGAAAAAACTGTTTGAACTTCAAATGTCATACACTGCAAGTTTTAAAAATTGTATTTGAACTGTAGAGGATGAATAAGAAGTATTTTATTACTGATTGAAAATTCGAACAATTTATCCATAGGGAAAATTGGCTACAAACAAAAACTGCAAAATTTGGCTACAAAATTGGCAAAAACTAATGGTATTAAATGAAAAAACAAGAAGATTCTTAGTACTCTTTTAAGGAATTTTTAATTTAAAAATAAATAAGTTAGTGTACATCACAGCTGAGATTCTATGTGAAAAAGTGGGCTATGGAAGCTCTTTTAAACAGCATAATTCAAAACCTTGAGAGCCATTCAGTACTTCAGAAACAAGTTGCTTGTTACCTTTTTTATGAACGTTTACTTACATGGGCATATTTATATGTTTATATGCTTTTCAAAAGATTCTATAAAGACAACCTAGTATCTTGTATTGGAGCATATTAACGACTTAACGACTGTTATTAAAAAAATCTGTAAATGATTTTGTATAAATAATAAGGTCATAATCTTATTTACCTCCTGTTAATTTAAATCTTGTAAAAAACATCACATGTTTTAATAAAATAATTGTAACAGTTTTGTTGATCTATTGATTGTAAACAAATGCTTTTCTAACGTAAGCGATTAAATTCCCCTTTCGAAATGAATTCTATCAAAATAAAATAAAAAGATGATCTAAATTTGTCTTTTAATGCTATATTTCACAATATAAATATTAAATATTTTTTTAGTAAATGTGTATTTGAAAAAAAAATACAAATGTGATTAATTAAAAAAATAATGAAATTATTACATTTTTTTCAAATTTATGTATGTTTTGTCTATTTCCAACAGAGAGCTAAAGTATTAACTATCCTTCTATTGCTCAGAAAGATAAAAATTGCTTTCAATATTCATATGCATCAGTTAATTTTTATAATAACTATTAATTTCAATGGATTAAGTTTGATGCATAACTTCGAACAGTCTAGTTTTGGACCGACTAACAGGAATCATTGTGCAAGATTAGACAGTTTGGAGTTAACAAGCATGTGACAAATGTTCAGGAAATATTCATTTATTTACGAATCATAAATATATTTTCCTCTCATGGTAATATTAACCCTAAAAAGTAACAAATCAGAAATACATTTCCTATCATAATAATATTAACTCTAAAAAGATATATTTTCTGGTATCTTCAATGGATGCAGAACGAATGAAGAATTATGGAGACAAACTTGTCGACTGTTTGGAAATAAAAAATAAAGAATCTAGAAATTGTATGAATTTTAACATTTCCAATATAGCTTTAGATTTAAAAACTTTTCTATAAAATTCTATAAACTGTAAGAAAGTCTATGTAAGTTAATTAATTATTTAAGTAAATTTTCTCTTCGAAAAGATTATCACAGAGTGAGCTCTCCAGTGGTTTTAAGATGTCCTCCATTGTAACCGGCTGTATCGCTATATAATTAATGATTGGTGTTAGCTAATGTCTACTGAAAATTTCTGTATACCTTATATCTATGTACGCACTGACTATAACTTTCTAAACTGCATTTCTTGTGTTCATGTGGAACAAAGAACCATTTTTCTTTATTCATCTTTCAGGTTTCGTTGAATCTACACCTGCTGGTCAATTTTTATTACATACTAGCCGCCTTTGGCGACCAGTCGGTTCGCCAGTATTGATGCTCGCTAAAATTTATATATATATATTATGTAGCTGTGTCTGATAACAGGTTTTTCACTAAAATATTTGTAAACCAAATAAATTTTGATAATTCATTTATAGAATTATTTTCTTCAGATGTTCTGTTCATTGTACTACCCATTTTTCTGTTTCTATCCGTGCAATGATTGTCCCGGAATTGATATTTTACATATATGGTGGAGGGAAATGTCTAAAATTCTACTTTTTTATAGAATAATGGGATTCAAATTTTCATAAATGTAAACACACAAAACAAATAAAGACACAATTGATTTTCAAGAGATGCGAAAGTTTAAAACAAGTTGGAAAATGCCGCGCACAGAGGAAACAATGATGGCACACACACACCCTTCTTTCCTTTATTTTTCTATTCTTTTTTCTTCATTACTTTTCTTTCTACAAAACCTTTTTGCCCTCTGTTATTCTTTTTTTTATTTATTTATTACTTTATTATTACTTTATTTTCAGCAGACATAGATTAAATATCCATCCATTCAGACTAATAATAAAAGCAACTATTTTCTTTCTTTTTTAAACATCCCGTTATCTATAAATGAAAACCAAATGACTTCGCGTATTTCTTTCTAAACAAATGATAATTTATTACTTCCTGCTATCTTACTCGGTGTGGGGGAAGGAAATGAAGATTTTTGGCGGGAAAAAAAGAAAAGTGTCGTTTTAACTATTTTCCTCGCAGTTTTTTTCATTTTTCTCTCCATAAGAACCATCCTCATGTCTTAACGAAAATATTAAAATAAAAATTAGCCGAATCGGTCGAGCCGTTCTCTAGTTTTGCGCTTAGCAACGCATTTCGTTTGCATTTCCTTTTTTTATTAATATAGATTATATAAAATAGTTAGATGGTAAATTTTCGTAATTGCTCGTATGGTCCGACTACGGGAGACTATTTCTGAGGATTTACAAATGAAATTAAAAACTTCTAAAATTCATCAGCTACAGGAAATAATTTCAGTTTTTCAATGTTGAAATGAGAAATATCTAGAAATGCGGCATTGAAACAATTTGGATCTTACAGAGAAAAACTTGGAGGAAAGGAGAAAATGTGTAAGAATTTTAGAAGCGCATTACCTTATACTCCACAAATTCATGAAGATTTTTTTATAATATTGAAAATTATTGGTAACATTAAAAATATTTTTTAGATTTATACCGAAAAAAATCTGTAGCATTTCAGAAGCTAGAAATCTGGAAATATATTTCTGAGAAATATATTATATCAAGCTTATCTAGAATATTTGATAATTTTCTTTAAAAATTAATATTTAATATTTAAGATTAGGGTTATTGACAAAATGCAAGGTATAAAGCTTTAATGCAGTAAGTTATGCATAGTGGATTACATTTCAATTTATCATGGTAATAATGATATAAAAAAAGGAATGATAGCATTCTAAAATTTCAATTTCTTTCTCAGAAATTATTCTTAAATTAATCTATAATTATCTTCAAATTAAAGTTATTATTTTATTATCTAATAAAAATTCTATAAAATAGGATTTCAAAAAGAGTAAATGGAAACGAAATATTTTTGAACACATGTTTTCCTAATATTTTCATATCTAAAGACTAATTTTTACTCATAAACAAAATTACCATGTGTTGTTTTGGAAACTAATATAATTAAGATTCCATCTTCAAACAAAATGTAAAAAAAGGCAATTCCTCTAGTGATTACATTTAGAAATTAATTAATAAGAATTTATTTCCTCTTTTTCTCATTTTGGAATTAAGATTACCTAATTCGATGATATAACAAAACATATTGATTAATTGAGTTTCTTAAAAATAAATAAATGATTAATGAAAACTTAGAACATGTATTTGCAATGAAAAATATTTTAGAATTCAAGAAAAAGAGTGTTGCTAGAAGAGAATTAATCATGAAAAATTTCTTTTGTTGATTTATTTTAATTGCTCTTTATTAATTGCAAATATCCATTAAAATGCAAATGAATTGAGTGTTTTTACCTAAGTTTGAAAGAGCATTAATTTTATTAAACAAAATTAGTGTTGAGTATAAATATTTATTTTTATTCTGTGATTTCTTTTGAATGTATCAATAAAATCGAATAATCTTTCTATTTTAGGAAAAAAAAGTATTCTTTATAGATTAAAAGATAACATATACTTTATGAATAAATGGACACGTTTATTTAAAACAAGTTTTAATTTGTAAGGATCTTTTTAAAAAAAAAAACAGTTCAGTAAGAGTTGGACTCGTGCTCCTTAGGTTACGAGTTCGAAGCTCACTGGCCAAAAGATTCCCCGACTGGCGATCGTTAAATATGTTTGTGATCACAAAGTCCTCCATGTCGAGAGTAATACCACTAGGAGTACTGGGTCAGATATGATCGTTCTCTGTTGCAGGTCTAAATTACGATCTGAGATGAATGAATGAAGTTCGCCCCCTAAAAAAGTTTGTAGCTAAGTCGTACTCTTGGTCCTAGATGGCGCTACTGCTAAAACAAAGAGACGCATTTCTTAGGCTTAAATCATCTGCTGATCGTATCAGCGGAGGCTTATCCAAGGCAAGTGCCATTAGTAACAGCACAACAGATTAAAAAAACACTTTTGTTTCAAAATAATTTGTGAGTTTTTATTGTATACTTTTATCTCTAGTTCAATTCTATAGGTAAGATTTGATTAAATGTATATTCTTTTCATATAAAATAAAAATATTTTATGACCAAGAAAAAAAACAAAGTTTGGTATTTAATTATCTTTAGTTAAGTCTCTCTTATGTGCATAAACAGTTTTAAATTATGATGTTTTATTTAATACATTACCTAAAATTGCATGAATCACAAAAAATGCTTAAATGTGTACGCGTTACTATGCAGATAATATGCATAAAAAATTTCCTGAGATGAAAAGTTCTAACGGTCGGTCCGTTCAACCGTTCAAGATGAGATTTCAGATATATTTAGAAGTAGGAGTTTGGGACTCTGTGAACAGTAAGTTAATGATTTTCAAGGTTTCTTGGACATTCTTTGGTTGTTATAATGTAATCAATCGAAAAGAAAAAATTAACTCAATTTATATATTCATTTATCTTTATTTAAAAAATAAACCACAAAATTAAAGATTTAAGTATCTTGTTATGCAGAAATTATATTTAGTAGTTTCTGGAAATATATATTATTTTTTTATTTCTTAATTTCTGAAGTCATATTGTAGGGAAAAGATTTCAAAACTGTGTAAACGATTTTATAATATCAAAATGTATCAGTATATATAAAATTTTTTTTAGTAATTTCTGGCAATATATATTATTTTTTACTTCTTAATTTCTGAACTCATACTGCAGCGGAAAAAACTAAAGTAGCTAAAGCTATTTTTAAATGACGGGTTACAATCTAAATACCTATGGAATGACGATAATGAATTAGTAGCCTTATAATAACTCAAAGAACATACCGTCTCACGATTACCATCAATTATGTCTACAAACCACCAACACAAATAAGGAAGTAGTACAAAGAAGAAACTAGATACAACATCTTATAATGGCCATTGGTGTTGGAAATTAGAGAAAATTCTATCTTGGGGGGGGGCAATCAAAATATAATGAATGTAACACAAACTTCAGTGACGTATTGTTGAGCATTATTACTTTCAAATATATTGTATGACATTGTTATTCTCACGGGCAAGATTTGAAAATGTATTGCAAAATTCTTGTGTTTCGAAGTCTCAGAGTCATCCTCTTTTACTATTATAAATATAATATTAATTTATCAGAAGTTATTTCTCATGATCCTCCTACTTTTCTTGAATGTGATGATGGCAACACTAGTGTTATTGTGACTAATGGCACTTGCCGTGGATAAGCCCCGCTGATACATCAGGAGATTTTAAGCCGGAGATATACGTCTCATGTTTTACAAGTAGTGCCATCTAGGGCCAAGAGTACGACTTAGCTACACACGCGTCACAACCCTTTTTAGGGGGTGGACTACAATCACGCAAATTCATTCATACATCCCAGATCGTAATTTAGATATTTAACAGAGAACGATCACCTCTGACCCAGTACCCCCAGTGGTATTACTCTCGAAATGGAGGACTTTGCGACCACGAACAGATTTAACAAGCGCCAATAGCCACACTCTCGGGGAGTCTTTTGGCCGGTGAGCTTCGAACCCGTAACCTAAGGAGTACGAGTCCAACGCTCTACCAACCAGGGCATCCAGGCCACAACACTAGTAAAATTATTTAGGGAACCTCTGAGTATAATCTATAATCTATAGTACTGTGTTTTATCTATAGTCTTTTTTAAGTTAACAAATAGGTTGAGTCCCATTTTTTTAAATTTATGGGACAATGAATTACATTAACTGTTGTTTTCAAGAACCTAGATCAGAGAACGGCAAAGTGCGGCTCCGGAGTCGCATGTGGCTCTTTGGCTCCTTAAGTACAGCTCTAATTTCGGAATTAATAAATATTTATTAAGGTGACCGGGGATCTTTAAAATAACTTTTTGCAATTTTCACCTTAGAAATTTGAAAATTTATTGGCATTAAGAGTAACACTAATAGAGATGGCACACAAAATTTTAAAGCATTATATTTATTTATTCATAAGTAAGGGGGGTTAATATAATATAATATTAGTGATAAATAGAGTTAATGAAAAATATTCCAGGCGCTCCAAATTTGTTCGAAAGCTCTCCAATTTTTATTATAACTTTCTATAACCCTTTTGATACTAAAGTTAGGATTAGTCTTGAAGTTTGAGTGGAAAATATCAAAATTCTTAAAATTTACAAAAATACCTCATAAAGAAACCAGGGGAAGATGTATCTTAAACTGTTTGTACTTTTACATCAAAAAATATGCTTTGTTTTTTATGCATGTGTACTTTTATGTTTATATGTATGTATTTTCTGTTAATCTATGCATATTTTTATGTTTATTTGTACGTTTTTTTATGTTCATGTATGTATACTTTAATATTTATGTATCTTTATTTTATGCTTATATATGTATACGTTTATGTTTATATTTATGAATGATTACTTTTATGTATGGTATTTTAAATTTGTGCATTATTACTTTAATATAAAAGTATGAAAAATTTTATGTTTATACATGTATATTTTTATGTCTATGCATATGTATTTTATGTTTATGTACATGTATTTTATGTTTATGTACATGTATTTTATGATTATGTACATATATTTTATTTCTATGTAGATGCATTTTATGTTTATGTACATAACTAAACTTTACATTTATTCTCATCTAAACTATTTTTGGCTGAAGAACTAATTCATTATTTTGGTTTCAGCTTATATATTCAACAGTATAAAAATATCAATATAAAATTAAATACATATTTTGAATAAATCATGGCAACTTTGGATGATAAACATAAAATACTTACTATAACCAAATACTTTCTAAATGAATTGAAAAACTCGTACAAAAATAAATAATAAAATTAAAATGATCCAGATTTTTTTGTCTCTTTAGCACAAATACATAAATTCCAATTAGTTTCCTATTTAATCAATAAATATTATTTATTCAGTTTAAAATCATTTCTAACAAACTTAAATAATTTTTATCGGTTTTTTTAAACTAAACAATAAATTAAGAAGAACATTTCAAAAATAATAACCTTTCGAATTTATCATTAACTAAAAGTTATGTCTTAACACATTCATAGATTTGTCACAAACTTAAGCTTATGCAAAATCAAAGCATTAAATGAATAACGCTTAAAGACTGAAACTATGCGGAGCTTTTAAGGCATCAGCATTCTTCGAAGGATTTACCGGAAAAGTCTCTGGGGTGTTTTGGAGAAATCTCGATTTAATTAATATTGAATTAAAGCTTTTAACTCAATGAACTTGATTTAATTCTCCCTTTCTGAAATAATTTGGGATTATAAAGCTTCTAATAGCTTTATAATCCCAAATTAGATGAGACATATTTTCATAATTTATTAAGACGGTAGACATTAATTATATTTTCATAATTTATTAAATATCCTTTATCTGCACTTGCAATTAATCTATCTTCAATCATAGATAGATAGATAGATAGATAGATAGATAGATAGATAGATAGATA
>JAOUZG010029298.1:778694-800932 GCA_026289955.1 Argiope argentata | reverse complement strand
AAATATGCTCATTTTGCCTTTTTAAATTAAAGAATTAAAAATTAAACTAAATATAGGTTCCATTCCACAATATCTTTCGTAATTATCACTACATAGAATAATTTGCATCATTTTAATTTAAAAAAAATATTTTTCCTAATTATTAAAACATTAGTAATCTTGTATATCAAATATTCCACTGTATGTATTGGTGTTCGATATAATATGTTAAATTTAATGTCAGGAAGTAAATGGTATTCCTCCTACCTGATAGGAAGTCATATTACTGACTCTACGATCAACCCAACAACATATAGAGCTCCAAGAAAATAATTGGATATTACTTACTGATAATATCTTGATATGACCAAAATAGCATTGCTCTTTTTTTTCAAGGATAGTAAAAATAGTGCATGTTTATTGTATTATTGGCTGCATATCATTCTTCTATCCATCCAACACAAACTTGTACACATTTTTCTTCCTATATGGATAATAGTATAAAATATCTTTATTTATTTGATATCACTTTCTCCTGCTTCTGCAACGTCTCCTTTTTATTTATTTATTTAACTCTCAGATTCTCTTTCATTTTGGATCACTATCCATTTATAGCATTTTGAATAAATGTCTTTCCACTTAAATAGACGATGATTATGTAAATAAAAATATATTTCTTTTAAGCAATCGCCACTAATTTTTTTTCTAGATGAAGCATCAATGAATTTTAAATACAATATTTTACTTTTTAAATTACTTGATATTAACTTAGGACCTATATATTTCAACATTCCTCCGAAAGCAGCATGCATATAATTTATATATTTTTTCCCCTACCCCTTCTCACATTTATATAGTTACTTGATTTTCTTCATAATTAAAACCCTTCACATTTTGACTCTTTATTCTTTTTAATTTTTGATATTTCCTCTATTTTACTTATGAGTTATTTTTGGCATTTTTGTTTGTGAGTTATTTCTTACTCATTAATGCAATGGCATAACTATTTTTATTCATTTTTGCTTCTAAATTATATATTACTATATCATTTTTGGAACTCATTTTGTACGCATATATCTATACCAGTTATCTGTTTTTCTATCTATGCATATCTATAATGAAATTTTATTTCTAAATGTTATTGTTTATTCATTTACTGCTTTATCCTATACTATATTCCAATTTATTAAGTTCAGATTTAACTAATAATTTAGGTCACCTGACCATCTGATATGATTTATTTTCGTATTCACCCTAATTTTTATGGATCAGTCTTCTATTAATAAAAAAATCCTTAATAAAGTATCAGAATCAATTAGAGAATTTGTTTCTTTTTTTGTTGATCAGATACAATTTAACAAACAAATTATCTGTAGGGATATATGGCTTAATTCTTGGCATTTGTTTTGCATAATGAGGCTGATATTTTGCCTAACATTAAATGTCTCTATATATTGCTGTTTTATTATATTAGGGTGAAAATATATCATTATCATCCTTTATATAATTCATATATTTTGAACATTTTATATCAAATTGATTTATTTTATGTTTCATTATTTTATGCCAGCAGGAATTTTCTATCACAATTTATCGTCATATTATCAAATGTTACATTTTATATCTCATAAACAAAATAAATTAAAACTGTCTAATATAAAGGCTAAATTCTAATCATGATTAAATAACTCATTCTTAAAACTAATGAGATCTCAAAATATTTCTAGTTAAAAGTAAGCTGATTGATTTAATGAACTACATTTATGATTAAATATAGTTCTTAAAGATTCTTTTGTCTGAATGTATACATAATCTCCTGAATTATTTCATTTATATTTGATTAAATATTCTTCACACAATAACATTTTAAAAGAAGACATCCTATGCACATATGCTCGATTAAAAACTCTATATTCAATGTATGTATTTAATGATTTTATAATATTTAACCCTCGCCATCAGCAAGCACTCTGCGCTGATAGAGAAGTTTCTTTCGAGGTGTCAATTAAAATGAACCAGTTTTATTAAATATGATTATTTTAATCTTAATAATTCATTTGATTTTAGAAGCAGAAGAGTGGACCTTCTTTGCTCAAAATGTTAATATGCCCAGTTATCTTAAGATTAGACTTGGAAAAATGTCACTTTTTATTTAATGACTTACAATTTTATATCATTTTTTAATTCGAAAAATATATGTTTTTAAATAATATTATGGTCTTACATAAAATATATTTAATTTGACAACATTCGTTTTTTAATTGAAAAACGTACGTTTTCTGGAAGTGTTTCAACGTCTCTGCCTCAAAATTGGAATATTCTATAAAATTATTTTTTGTTGAAAGTACTTATCAGTTTAGAAGTATTATTTAATATATTTTTTAATGAAAGTGATTTGACTTAACAGCAATAATTAACCTGAACATATCCATGTGTTTCAATGATAGATGCTGAAATGTATATCATTATAAATCAGTTTTTCAGTTTTTAAGTGGAAATCTAGTGTTAAGTGGTAATCAAATTTGAAGAATCAGTGTTAATGGTAATCAATTTTTAAGAATCAGTTTTAAGTGGTAATCAATTTTAAGTAGTAATAAATTTTTAAATAGTAATCAGTTTTTAAGTGGTAATCAAGTTTTAAATGGTAATCAAGTTTTAAATGGTAATCACTTTTTAAGAATTAATTGTAAGTGGTAATCATTTTTAAATAGTAATCATTTTTTAAGTGGTAATCAACTTTTAAGTGGTAAGCAATTTTAAGTGGTTATCAATTAGTAAGTGGTTCCACAGTAGATACATTTAATGTTTATTTTGATGCTCACCCGGATATTTTCAGGAATTACCAACATTTTTTAAATTCCCAAGTACAGCTGTCTTATCCTCTGAAACACATCTCATATATTGTTAGATTACTTAAAAGGGAACCTCAAATAAGTTTTATTTAAAATTTAGTAACACAATTCTTTTATCAATAAATAATGATTTCAATCTAAATTTCATGTTTTTGAATTTTGGAAAAAGAATTTATAATTATCAGTTTTCGTTAGATAAACAGAATTTGAAGAGAATATAACTTGAAATAGTAACTACTCAACAAAATTTAGCATAAAACGAATAAAAACTGATTTCTATGGATTTAACAAGTACCTAGCATTCTTAGGTGATTTCACTTCAATGAATTCAACTTTAGAACTATGAATTGTTCAAAATTCTCAATTAAATGGATCATATGTAAAATAAACGGAAGAAAATCACTAATTAATTATACTGAGGGAAACAGAAGAATTGCAAAAAATTATAATTAAAATTACTTTTTATAAAATTAATAGCATGCCCCAAATTTCCTTTTTCCTGTTTCTAAAGTACTTATCCTTGATTTAAATGAAGTTTTCTAATTAGTTATTAAATATTACAGAGCATGACTAATTTAATTCCGATGGTTGTATTATGTAATGAAAATTAATGCTGGCACCAGATGAGATGCAATTCCGAGTAGATAATTAAACGAGTCCGGAAATGAAATAAAATAAAACTTCAGTTTCTTCATATTACTAATTAAATTTAGTAAGCTAATATATTTTACTAATTTTCAATTTTCCACATTTTTTGCTCGCTTTTTTAATAGTGTAATCGTAATATAAAAAATTAAAATTATTCATGTTATCATGCATATTAAACAATCAACTTTTGATTAACTTTTAATATCTTAAAATTAAATTAGATTTTAATTATTTTCATTTATTTTCCATTATTAAAAGCTAATATTAATTAATTTAGAAAATTGAAAATTATTAACAAAAGTTCAAAATCATAGCTTCGCGCTTTTTGCAAGATACTATGATAATTAATTTTGTTGCAGGTTTGAAAATTGGAACCAACATTAGTTCAGTCATTATTTTTTAATTATCTATCAGAGAAAAAGAAATATCTCTCTCTTTATATATATATATATATATATATATAGATAGATAGATAGATAGATAGATAGATAGATAGATAGATAGATAGATATAAGAAAAAGGAAATCTACGACCACAGATTTCAAGTTATCATGATAGAACATTATTTTTTTTAAAACATTGTTTGTCTTAATTAATTTAAGTCTTTAAGTAGTTTAAACCAGTTTGAAAAAACAATGCTGGTAAAAGCAGATAAACCTTTTAAAAATGCATCTGCTATCATAGGAGCATACATAATAATCATGACAAAAGCAGAAAAAATATATTTGCGGTTAAAACACGGTGATGAATATTGCCATTTATGCTTGCGCGAATTCGAACTTCAATTATTGAATGCCTACAATTTTTGAAACCTATCAAAAACAACTTCATGTTCACACATAATTAAAAAATATATATATAATTTTTTTTCACTTTTGTGTTTACCTTGACATTGAGTATATTCATAATTGAAAGATTTTTTTTGACAATCATAATAAGGAAATTCTAATGAGAAATATGATGAAACATTAAAGTCAGACGTAGTTGAAAACTTCTATAGAAAAATCAATAACTTTCACAGGGCCGATGTGCCAGATGACCATAGATAAGATTCTCCTTATCCCATAGCAGTCTCCAAGAGCAGAACCAAGACAATTAAGTGGTGAGCAGGACTGGCAGAGAGAAAAAAGGAATAAGAATAGAAAGTCCTCTCATCATTCAAAAACCTCATACATTTTAAGTAGTCATTTCTGAATAGCCATACATGAACCGGGAATCGAGGCTTGGACACCCAATTCTCAGGGAAGACGCTCTACCCCTATGCCAAGACGCCGGATTAAATAAATGTTGTTGTTGTTAGTGGCACTTGCAAGTAATAAGCTTCCCCGAATTATCATCGAGTTTTAAGCTGAGAAGTGCATCTCCTGATTTGAAATAGTGCCAACTAAGGTCGTACGACTTTGCTACTCACTCTTACTTATATTTGAGTAGTCGCGTGCACAACCTCTTTTTACACGAGGGCACATTCGTGCACCTTACAGATAGCACACAGAAGTATAACCATGCCCGAACCTGGGACGCTCAGTTCTGGTACAGAGGTAGTTCGTCTTCCTCTTTTTCGGGGAGTCATTGGATCAAGCCCTGGTTCGGGCATGGTTGTCCTTCTGTGTGCTATCTGTAAGGTGTGTGACTGTGACGACCAGTAAAAAGGGGCTGCACAAGCCAATCTGGAGAGTTCGTAGCTAAGTCGTACTCGGCCTTAGTTGGCTCTACTTCAAAACAAGAAACTCTCTATTCGGCTTAATTTTGCTGCTGTATCAACGGGAGGCTTGTCCATAGGCAAGTGCCATAAGTAAGAACAAAAACATAATTTACCTGGAAGTACAGAATAAATGAAGAATAGAGATAAAAAATAATCGATGAAAGGCAAAAAAGAAAAATACCAATATTTTAAAGAATTTGCTCAGCATGGTATTAGAGGAAAAATAACTTTTGTTGTTGTTTCTAGTGGCATTTGCCATGGACAAGTTCTGTTATGATTAGAATTTTAAACGATTTTAAGCCGAAGGTAAAGCTTTTGTTTTAAGTAGAGCCAAGTAAGGCCAAGAGTGCGTTTTAGCTATTCACACCTCACATTGCGCACACTGCACAGCCCCTTTTTACAGGGAGGCACAAGTCACAGATAGAACAGATGAAGAAGACCCTTGCCCGAATTGGGACTCTAATCCGGGACGGTCAGGTTAAGACCGACTTTATCTGTGCCAAGACGTCAATCCAAAATTGGTAATTACTTTAATTGGCTAAGGATTGTGAAAACTACGAAATAATATTATAATTTGATGTAATATTATTGCATAAATTTAATTCAATAATAATTTTTGAATTGTTTAAAATTCCTCTCTAGATTTTTTTATATGTAAGTATAAACAAAGGTATTGAAAATAGTATTGGAGATCTACGATAATGAAATGAAACTGCTAAAAGTTAAAAAAAAAGCTATGTATTAAGATGATGATTAAACTGCTATATTTAAAAAAAATATTAAACAAACATATATTAAACAAATGGCTTTGGAATCAGATATTACAGAGATGAAATAAAACTGCTAAAAGTAAAACCCAGGTATTTATTACACAAAATATTCTTGAAATCGGATATTAAAATGGATAAATCGGATATTATTATTAAAGGAAACTTAAAAGTGAAAGCCAAATAGATAAAGTTATTAAACCAACTTATATTAAACAAAAGGGCCTTGAGACCGTATATTATGATTATGAAATGAAATTGTGAAAAGAGATATCCACACTTAAAAATTTAAAAAGGAAAAAAAAACTCCAATAAAAATTTGATAAGAGCTGGAGCAAAAGGAAATATCATTAAACTTCATCACGGTTATTGGGAAATTGTTATTATTGTTTCATATTCATATGCTATCGCATTTATTACATTACTGATAATTTTCTAGAAATTCCATATGCCTTATAAATATATTTATTTTTTATAAATTAACTTATGACTTGAAGCTCAAAACACTTTCCTCTTTCAAATTCAATCTTATTTCCATTCAATTTCTGCAAAAACGTTTGCTTTATTTAATCTTGAGAAACCTTCATCGGAATATGATGCACTTCCAGAAATCATTGCTTTTAGGATGAAAGATAAAAGATTACAAGATTTTTATTATGTTATCTCGAATTCCCGTTTCTTTCTAAAATGCATTAAGACATTTAAAATGAAATGGACACATTAAAGGTTATGAATCACTTTCCATTTCATTTTGAATGCTGAATTAAATCCCTTTTATTTTAGTATTTATAATTTTAAAGCAGCACCTTTAACATGCGTTTCATTGAAATATTTATTTTAAGTTCACAAAGGAATTTTGAAATACAAAAGCAATATCACATTTTTTGAAATGTATATAACTTAAATATTTTGAAAGTGAAGTAATAAGTAATACAGTATTTAGATATCTAAGTTATTTAAAATTATTTTTCCAGCCGAAAATGTTTCATTAAATGATTGATTTGCCTGAAAATAAAACTAATTAAATCTTTACATTCAGTAAATTTAGTTATGTTATTTTGCAGAAGAAAGAAAAACTAATCAGACAAAATATTATAAAAAAATTTAACAGTCTCCAAGACAAGTAACAAAGAAAAACCAAATACAGACGATTTATATATTTAATTGACTTTATATAAATATATTTATTCTGTAAACAATCAATAACATATAAAAAAAATTAAAATTATAAACAAACTATGTTGTAAGGAATTAAGAATAAAAATGCTAGACAAATCAATTATTTATATTCTTCTATTTTTCTTTTATATATATATATATATATATATATATATATATATATATATATTTAAATAAATAGTGCATAAATAATGCTCGGGGATAGGATCCTATATCTATATAATGCAGATAATTACATATCTAGTTTATATCACTAACGGGAATATCTCGAATGTGAGTTACACTGGGACTATTCTAATTGTGTATAATTTTACGTGAATAAGTATCCTTATATCTATCATTCTCTTATCTTGTCCCTCAAACAGTTAGTTATTGCACAGCGTCTTCGATATAAATTTTAAAAAAATGTAACAAAAAAAATTCACGAGACGTGTAGATTTTCGTAAATTGTTCGTGATAAAATATATATTCTAAAATCTATAAGTATTACATTGTAAGTATTTTTTATCGATTATAAATATTTTTGATTTTTAGACATAAAAGATTAAAAATGTGTCATTGTATTGGATTTCATTCCTTGCCTTTCTCAGTGATCTTTTTTTTATACGTTTCAGATAGTATATACCGATTGACTATGAAATCTTTGGGTTTGGCAGAAAATTTAAGATGTATCTTCACTATAAATTACAAATCTGTATACCAGATATTATCTTGAACTTTTATATTGGAGACTTTAAATTACATTGAAATTGTTACTTTACATTATTTTAACTTATATTCAAATTATTGCCTTATATTATTTTAACTTATATTCAAATTATTACCTTACACTATTTTAACTTATATTCAAATTAATACCTTACATTATTTTAACTTATATTCAAATTATTACCTTACATTATTTTAACCTTTATTCAAATTATCGCCTTACATTATTTTAACTTGTATTCAAAAAGCCGAACAGACATATTTCCTCTGAGAGTAATTTACTCAAAATTTAATATAACAATTCAAATTTTGTGTAAAAATCATTAACTAATTTTAGTCCATTTAAGTCAAAGTAATTTTGAGTTATATTTGTTACAAACAGATAATTTTGCCAAATAAATCGGTTTTTCTAAAGAGATATCTAAAACGTGGTCACTCTTCAAAACCTCTTGTTCTGTTTTTTAACGATTATAATACTTTCTCTATACTATGTATAAGATAAATAAATGGGAGAGGCTTGTCAAGACTGATTTCTCTCTGAAAGGGTAAGGGGAGTTCCTTCACATAGATATCCTGCCATGTTCTCAAAAGAATCCGAGCAAGAATTCTATCAGTGAAAGATAGTTTCAGCTGATGAAGTGTCAGTAAATTCAGTGACAGTCACGATTCAGCGTTAAATCGGGTAATTTGTTATGCACCATTGAACAACTCACAAGGGAAGCAGAAAAACGTTCATGAATCCAGAATTCATTTTTTCGTTGCAAAGACATCAGAATATCCTTAAGATTTCCCGATCACCTGCCAATCACTTTTTCTTTCAATAAACTTAGCTATTCCATTTCTAATACATAGATGACGATCTGACATTGAAGATTTCTTATATATAAAAACTTTAACTTGGGTATTGTATTCGTATTTACAATCCGGAGATAACGATCTGGCCAATATGACACGGGCTTTATAAATTAACTTTTAGAGTCTGTTCTCCTTCTTTGTAGAAAATATTATGTTTCAAGATAAATAAGAATTGTTTTTTTTTGTGGAATAAACTTTGTATAAACGAAAAATAGCTCAAAAAATTTCTTAAATTTTTGTAATAAAAAAAAGGAGTAAAAAGGAGTATCTTTGTTTACTTTCTTTATATTATTCATTTTGATAGAATGACTACTACATGGAGTTAGCAGATATATACTTTTATAATCTTGTTAAATATAATTTCAATTATTTATATTGTTTGAAAAAGAAGAAGAAACACTCACATCTATTAGTCAGATTAATAAAAAACAATGCATGTTGGTGATAAATAATTTTGTTTCCTACTGTATAAGCTATCAACTATATAATGCAATGGTTCATATTGCCGAAGTCCTGACACACACGTCTTCCTAGTGATCTGCGCTCCCTCAGATCGAGTCCCGATTCGGGCATGGTTATTCTTCATTTGTTTTATCTGTGAGATGTTTGAATGTGTCCTTTCTGTAAAAAGGGACTGTGCAAATGAATGTGATGCGTGAGTAGCTAAGACGTATTGGTAGTCCTAGTAGGAGTAGTTTAAAACAAGAATATGCTCTGGTTAAAATCGCATGTGCATTACAAGTGCCATTAGAAACAACAGCTATTCATTTAGGCACAACTATTCGTTTGTAGGGTGTTGTTGCCTAGTTTAATTAATTTTTTTAAAAAAAATTGATTATTTTTTTTTCAAACAGTCTTCTTTTGGCCATTTTTTCCATCCATTGAGTATTCATTGATGAGCAGAGAAAATACTCTTTTGCAAGAAAAATTACTATTGCTATCCTAAAATATAAACTCTAAATATATCTTAAACAGGATGGTTATTTAATTTTATATTTATGTATAAAATTTCATAATCCATGGATCATCTACTGATGTTATAATCAAATATCATATCTGTACTTCGGTCTTGCCAGTTCATAAGTGTGACCTTTATGCACTTTTTTGGAAAATAATTCAGAACAGTATTATCGTCCTTTTTTAGAAACCTCAGTTAATTTATTTCTTTGTCACTCTGGGGAATTTTTTTCTTTATTTCTTTCTTTTTGATAATATTAGTATTGTAATATTTCATTTTAGGAGTTGTTGCAGGTGTTAAGCATAACTGAGAAAAATTTTTACCTAGTTAATAATTGCTCCAAACGATTCATTGATATAATTTTTCAAAAGTTTGCAGAAATACAAATTAGAATGAACTCTTTTTCAGAGAAATAAGATAAAGTTCATAAATATAAAACTACAAGATACTGTAACGTTTCAATAGTAGATTATAAACATCTGAGTTCAGATAAATCCGACTAGAACAACATATTTAATTAAACACCTTATCCCATTACTTTTAATTACTTAACGCTGATATTATTTTATGTACCGTAAAAGAAAAAAATAACACAAAATAAAAAGGTTATTCCTGTTAAAGCTATTGAATGATTTCTCAGCTTTTATACATTGTTCAATTACTAATTTGAAACAAATAAAGGGTATGTATTAGTATTAAACACAATTTTTTAAAAATGCATTAGTAGAGTAATTTATAATTAACATTAATTTTAATCTATTCCTTTTTTTAAATTCCATAAAATGGAAATAAATGTTGTCCAAAACTGCTATTAATATCATTAAAATAATAAAATATAAACTTTTATAATGGTTTTAAAATATTTATTCTGGAATAATTGATCCTTAATTAATTTTGTAAAAAGATAAAAAGTTTTGGGCAATTACTATTTAATTTATATTTTAATTCTTTTTTACTTAAAAAAGTATCAATATTCTTTCTCTTACTTTCAATGCTAAGTGTGCAAAGTTTGGTTGAATTCTACCTGGTTATTTAAGAGGAGATGGGGAACACGCATAGTCAAAAGGACTTTCATTTATATTAAGATTATAGCCACGTCATAGCATGTACACGCACTGCACTGCTAAGATATCATCTTACGCATCTTCCCATAGTTAGTCAAAATGATAAAATATTGGTGGTCTGGCTTATCGCATACGAGCCCAGCGTTTTCACATTATTGCACAATATATTTAGGGTAGATAATAAATGTTAACATCAGAATAGCAAGGTATGCCTGCGATTCAAAGCGGTAATAACTCAGATGCACAGTTACAAGTAAAATACAACTTCTTTGTAGTGTAAATATTCATTATTAAATGTAAAATTCTTTGTCAGGAGAACTATTAAAAGAGTAATTGTTTATCACTTTGGAGTCAAATAATTCTTGGTCTACATTTAAGTTCAACTGAGTATGATGATTCTCTATTAAAATACAAGCATCTTTCCCAGAATATTCAATCTGGAAGTAAAAAGGAAACTATGAAAGAATTAAGGAGTTTTAACTCTATAAATAATTTTCATTTTTTAAGCAAAAAATGCAAAGAAAAGATATCGTAAAAGTTTAAGATTTATACTCAAGGTGTTGACGAAAATCTACATTTGAGACCCCCTTCCCTTGAGCCAGAAACCATATTTTTAATTTATACTACGTTAAATATAGAGGAAATACAGGGTAAGTCAAAATGAATATAGCGATTACAAACGGCTATAACTATTTAATGAAAAAAGATATATCGATAAGATTTACACAGAATGTAGAAGAATCTTCAAAATTTTATATACAGAAGTCATAGATGTTCTATGTGACTTCCCTTGGTCACACGGACAACATCTAATCGGTATTCCATTTCACGCCATACATTCTGAAGCATTTGTTCATTAACCGACTCAAGCGCATTACAAATGCGTACTTTCAGTTCTTCAATTGTTTTGGGCAAGGGAAACACAAACACTCTGTCTTTCACATAACCCCATAGGTAGAAATCACAGGGATTTCCTCAAACATCCGATGCCATCTGCGTATGTTGTTCGCATTTGGAGGTTCTTCATTGTACCGCTGACGGAATTTTCTCTGCACTGTAATAACAGAACGGCAACTGTGAAATTCCAACACAGAGAATGCTTTCTGCACGGGACTAGCCATTTCCACTAATGAGACGCCGCGCTGAACAGGTTTCTTGTCGTTGCGAAGTTCGATTTCGCGCATGCGCAGGCATCCGCTTGGCTGCACGTGCGCTTTACGTTAATAAATTTTGAAGTTCCGTCTACATTCTGTGTAAATCTTATCGATATATCTTTTTTCATTAAATAGTTATAGCCGTTTGTAATCGCTATATTCATTTTGACTTACCCTGTACTATAATGTCAAAAGATTCAAACTCGAAAATCAGTATTTGAAACATCCGGGTTCGAAATGACATATATTTCGCCACTATATTTCTTGCCATCGAGGAAACTTCAAATATGAGGAATGGTGGCTGATTCTTTCCACCCGGTGGGAACAAAAAATGGTGTGTGATTGACAAAACTCTGCCGATGACGGAACGTACTTCCCATGTGAGAATTGTATTTTGATGGTCCTTAGAACTTAATCTCCGTTTCCTCCAATGCTGTTGTGGCACTCAGGTCATTCAGCTGCATCCGTATGCTTCATGCCGTGTCAGAAAAGTCAACGTATGATTAAATATTTAAACAAAAGGACTCAGAAATACTTTAGGCTAGATAGATGAAATTTTATCAAGGGTTTTACAACCAAATATCTAAAGTTTAATAAAATTTTGAATGAAATCTATTATTGTTACTTAGGGCACTTGCTATGGACAAGCCCCGCTGATACATCGGCAGATTTTAAGACGGAGAAATACGTCTCTTGTTTTACAAGTAGCGCCATCTGGGGCCTAGAGTGCGACTTAGATACACACACACCACAACCCTTTTTAGGGGGCGGACCTCATTCATGCCTATCCATTCTCTCATTTTAGATCGTAATTTAGACCTGGAACAGAGAACGATCACCTCTGACCCAGTGACCCCAGTGGTATTACTCTCGACATGGAGGACTTTGCGACCACGAACAGATTTAACGAGCGCCGGCCGCCACACACTCGGGAAATCTTTTAGCCAATGAGTTTCGAACTCGTAATCTTAGGAGTACGAGTCCAACGCTTTAACAACCATGATATTCCGGCTCCTTGAATGAAATCTATTCACAGTAAATCTACTCTCTGTTTTTTTGTTCTAGTACAAGTTAACTTGAGAACTGAAAAATGCTAAGAGCTATGCAATACATTTTAATGCATATTTTTAAAGTTTAGGGTATACACATTTATCAAATTTTGAACTAAATCTGCCAAAAGGATAAATTGTCTGCTTTTTTGCATGCATGAAATTGCAACACATTACGAACGAATTAAATCAATGGAATACAGTATATTATTTCTTATTAAGTTGTAATTCTTAAAAAATTGTAGTTTCAGTCTGTTAAGGAAAAACATCTAATATGCATATAAGTATCATACATTCATTAAAGATGATAAACTCATGCCAAAATTCTTTTTCTCATAAGTTAGCCCGTGCTTTTTAATGCATTAATGGCCTTAATTTATTTAATAACTTTATTTGTAGACAGCGGAATAAAATATTTATTAAGGAGATCCCTGTTATTATTGGGCAAAGACTGAGGATAAAAACAAGCAGTTTCCTATTACACACTTTAACCAAGCAGAGTTACCCTTCGTTCCAACTAGACAAATTATTTTCTATCTCCTTTTAATACCTGCAACGTCACCTAGTGTGTCATAAAAAAATTAAATGAACTCAGAATGTATGTACATCATAGCACATGTTATATTTCAGCCTATAATAGTGTCAAACCATTTTTCAAAGAAGAATGTCTCTGTAAACTTTTCTCATTATCACATCTCTTATTTTTGTAAATTCTGTAAATAGTTTTGTTTTTATTATTTTCTTACTGTAAATATTTTATTACTTAAAATAAAATTCCTGCAAAATGCCCACCAAACCGTTAAGTGACCAGAATGATCACAGATACGGGGGACGTATAGATATGAGACGGCGTTCTATCTGTTATTATTGGATTTTTGTGTATCTATCTTTTGATCACATAAATTAAAAACTTTTTGTGACAGACATATAAAATGTAGTATTTTACCTTTATACTAAATCGTAGATAGTTGACAAAAATTAAGCGAAATCTTCTAAAAAAAGAGCATTCATCTGGCTTTGGTAGGACAATGAACACGATAGAAATTAAAAATAAAGATAATAATCTAACTATTTGCATATGTGTTAAGTAACTAAAATATGGAAAGTCGTTATCGCTTGTAGTTTTGTATTACGGTCTCAAGTTCCTTCTTGATTTGACGATTTTCAACACCGTGGAGATCTTGTTCTTCTTGAAGATTTCAGTGGGTATTTGAAATAAGCATTAATTAATTCGCTTATTTATTTATGTAACTCCTTCATTGGTGAAACTTATCGATGCTTATTCCAAAATGTGTGACCCAATTAACTGCATTGTATTTTAATTTATCGGTAGGTACAACATGCCCAGTTAATGAGTAATTTTCATTGTCCGGTTCAGATTCATGTTCAGAGGAACCGATAGTTGTCTCTTGTGCTTCACCAATACCATTGAGGAGCATTTTTTTTCGGCGATAATTTTGTTTTATACATGATTCTTCTGCTGGTGTTCTCTCTTAAATACTTACGGTACTGGCACTGTCTATTAGCGCTGTGTTTTTCTTCTTTTTGAAAAATATTTCTTTAGTGCGTAAACCTCCCTTAAAGCAATCTTAGTGTTTTATGACGGAGCGGAGAAAATCTCTTGGATAATAGTCCCATGAGTTTTCATTGTTACATCTCAAAATAGTTTTCATGAAAACAGGATGCCCCCTTAGTATATTAATTAGAAATTAGAATAGTATTAGGTATTTATCAATATGTTCGGTTTTATTATTTCTTCTCCTATGCTCAAGAGAAAGAGTAATTATCTTGTAAAAATAGATAATAAATAAGTGAATACTTCAATAACTAAACACTTATTGATTTATTAAATAAATTATAAACTTTTTTTATAATTCCATTTCAAATGTATTATCATCCTTTGGAAAAAGAGAAATTCTATATTCTTATATATTTGAATATTAAAATTAAAAGTATAAAACCTCTCTTAATAAAAACTCGTAGATTAAGAATCATAAGCAATGAAGAAAATATAGACTAGTTTTATAGTAATATTACAAAATCGCTTTAAAATTAAAATTATTTATAAGGCAAAACATTTCAAATGCAAAAAAAAAACCAATTTTTATAATATATGAACTTCAAATAACCTTTTCTAGTTTGTGGAGAAACGAATTAAGTTTGAATAAAATCTAAAAGAAAATACATCTCAAAAATACAATATGCAATATTTGCATAAATTTACATTTTCAGATTGTAGGAATTTCTCATCAAAATTTAATTAAATATATTTCTTAAACGTACATAATATCAAACAAAATATCCATTGCTATTCCAAACATGTATTGTATTGAAAAATAATCTATTGTAATATTAAAATAACCACATATTACAAAATAATTAAATAATAGAAAACTGAACAGGATTTGAAAAATAATCATATATTTAATTTGTAAGAATCGGTTACGCTAAAAATCCACAATCAGTGTATCTGACATTTTTTAATGCTTATAAAAATTCGATTACCTAATTTTGAAGCCGCACAGTTAATTTTAATTGTAATTTAGCTTTTGCTTTATTGTCGTGAAATTTGATTTACTAATTTAAAAGTCGCACAATTCATTTTAGTGTACTTTAGATTTTGCTTTATTGTCGCGAAATTTAATTTACTAATTCCAAAGTCACATAATTAATTTTAAGTGTACTTTAGATTTTCTTTTATTGTCCCGAAATTTAATTTACTTATTTCGGAGTCACCCCATTAATTTTCTGTGCACCTTAGATTTTCTTTTATTGTTGTGAAATTTGATTTGCTAATTTCGAAGCCACGCAATTAATTTTAAGTGTACTTTAGATTTTGCTTTATTGTCGCGAAATTTATCTTCCAAAAAAAGTAGCAAACCTATGAAAGATATTTTAGAAAATGAAACCTATCTTCCCAATCTCATTAGAAGAATATTTGCCTACAGTTCCAAAAATATGTAAATATGTTCTTTCAAGAAACTGAATAGATGCCCACTTTGAAATTCCCTCGCATTTGGAACTCTTTTATGAGTTTTTATTATGAAGCGAATCCATCATTTTGATGTCATCCCCAGCAATCTATTTTATAGAGTCATCAAACGTTTCGCTGATGTAGGAAATTTAAATATGTGTATAATGAGGCACCTCGTTAAAAAGAGGCTTTTTATCTTCGTTCTCGAATGCGGTGATATAAGCAGTACATTAAATAACCTTTTACCGAAGGAAAATTTATTTTATTTATGTGCTCAAGCGATAATGTGAGCATAAAAAAACTTTTCAGATTATTGTTATTTTTTTATAACTTTACAATTTATTCTAATGATACGTTTTCACAGGCAACTTTTTCAACAAGATTATACTTTTTTATTAAAAATTTTTTATATTAATACGAATATTAAAATATTATTAAATGTGATAGTTGTTCAATAGAATGATTTCGATAATGTGAGCATAAATTTTTTTTTCAAATTATTGTTATTTTTTAAATATTTTTACAATTTATTCTAATGATACGTTATCACGGGAAACTTTTTCAACAAGATTATAGTTTTTTAATTTTAAAACAAATTTATTTTTTAGATTGATACGCATATTAAAGTATTATAAATGTGATACTTGTTCAGTAGAACAATTTCATGGATGTTAAAAATTTAGAATAATAATAGAATTTTTATGTATGATTTTTATATATAATTATAAAATTAGGTAGATTTTTTTAATATGTGTACACAGATGAATTTTCTCAATAATTATCCTATTCATTTAAAGAGCATTTTAAAAATTAAAATTATTGATGGAAATTTAGAACAGAAATGAAAAAAGTTAAGTCAGAAAAAATTCACACCTTCACTCGACTACCTGCACGACTGTTTCGATACAAACTCTCCAAAACCATCTTCCCGGCGTAAATATGCATGTTCGCTGACCAATGGGGTGTGTCACATTAACAGTAAGGCACCGTCGCACCCGCAGGGAATGTGTCAACCGAGCATATAAACTGCAGGAGAAAGAAATGACCCAATATTCTTTTCTCTGGCGAGAACTGTTTTTCTGTTCATCCTGATAATAGGTGTGTTTTTATTTAGGAATGAAGATTTAGTGGTGGTGGAGTGATTTTCTATGCTGGTATCTCCATTGATGTTTGCATTGATCTCCATATCAATCAAATTGGAGCTCTGGGTGCTAGTCGATTTAGGGACGAAAAACTGAGGCGTACTATAGTACCTAAAGCTGCAACAATTGCAGATGTCTTCATGTTAATGTACATCTACTTGTGCTAGATTGGGGAAGGACTTTCTTTTGGAGGAAGGAATCATATAAATGGACTGGCCAGCGGCTTCTCCAGATATGAAACCGATCGAGCATATGTGGGATATACTTGGCCGACGAATAGCTGGACGCCTATCACCCCCCCCCCCCCCAAAAAAAAAACTCTCCAAGAAATGGAAAGAGATCTTTTGGAGAAGTGGGATAGAATATTCTAGCCCCTTCATTAATATTCTTATCGACTGAATGGCATTCAACTTTGCTAACCGTTCGGGTAAACCCTACTTAAACAATTTTCTTGTAAGGTTACAATTTTTTTAATTGATTTTCTCAAATGAACAAAGTGTGCTTTTTTCCTCCTTTTGCACTTAAATGCTCAATAAGACACCAATTTTCTGCCAAGGAAATGTCATTTGTATCTCATATAACTTACTACGTCTGTCAATAAGGTATCAATCATTCAAGTTCTCCAGGGACAAGATAAGTCCTTAATCTCAATATTGTTTATTTTGATCAGTATATCACATAAGAACAGACAGATATTCCCCTAATTCAATTTATTTATTTTACGATATTAATTAAGACCGTTATTAAAGTAGTTTTTCTGAGAAAAAATATAATTAATTTATTATCTTTCTTATAAAATGATCAGACATATATTTTTTGTTACATATATTTTTTGAAAAAAAAAACAGTAAATGTTCAAAATGAATTTAGATTGTTTTTCTTAATTTTTGAGACGTTTATGCTATCCAAGTATTGATAACAGAATATCCTTTATTCATTCTCCAAAACAAATAAAATATAACGATACAAACTATGAACTTATTTAAAATTCCTTTCTAGCATAGTTTTGTGATTCGATTTATGAGAAGTTTTCTATTCTAAAATAAATGAAAACTTTATAAATTCATTAAAGTTTATTTTCTTAGGAAACAAGAAAGATTAAAAGGAATATTTTATTTGTTTGATAATGCAACAAATATGAAATTATTACTGTACCAGCAATGAAGATTCGTTCTTGGAATTTATTAATAAGAATGATGAACTGAATTCTTAGAAGATTCATTTTACTACATTAAAATAAATCTCTTTAAAATTAGAAAAATGTTTTGCAACGTGATTAAATTATTTGTTTGCCAATCATTTTTGAATAGCAAAATTAATCAAGATATTTCTGTTAAATACGTCGGATTAGTAAATTATAATTCCAAAATAAATGGTTGAAGAACTACCATTTTCTTAATTAGTATCTTAATATTAACTGAAATGAAATTATTTCATTTCTAAGAAACCACAGTCAACTTATATATTTTGAAATAAAGCCTGGAATTCTTTAATTGAAAAAATGTTCTTAGGATTTTAATTCTGGAATTTCGAGTAATTTTAATTCAGTTTTGATTATACTTTAATTATTTATGCACTTTCCAATGAATTCATTTTTAAAAGTTGTCATAAATTCTTGACAGTAAAGTTATAATACGAAGAATGAGTTCGTTAGTATGCACAATAATACATGAATCTTTTTATTAAATTTCGTTTAGTACCTGAATTTATGTTTTTTTTACGTTTAGCACCTGAATTTTAGCACCTGAACTTTTTTCTTACATAGAGTAAACCAAATTAATTAAATATAGAAAACTTAATGAGATTCTGCTTTCTAGAAAATATGTCTTAAATAAAATTTTTTAAATAGTTTTATCACCTCGTATATTCAGGTTTTAAAAAGTTAATGTAAAATAATTAAAATTAAAATATAGCTGAAAATTTCTGAAAGATTTCAATTAATTTCTAGTGGGTGAAATTGAATCAGTTATCTCAAATTATATATTGACTCCAATTCTAATGGAATGGCCAGCTCGATTACCAGACCTGATTCCGATAGAACATCTTTGGGACTATCTTGGCAGTCAGGGTGCTTATTTAAATCTTTCTCCAAGGTCGTTACATCAGCTGGAACAAGAATTACTCTGTGTCTGGTCTTCGCTTCCTATTCCGATGTCCGACAACTTAATAAAATAGATGCTGCAAATGCATTCAAGTTAGGGATGAACACATTCCATATTAGAACCCATTTTTATATTGTTTCTATGTTATTTAATCACATAACACTGTGATGATCTGTTTTTTCCAAAAATGGATTTTTCCGCTAAGATTACTTTTTTTTGTTATAAATCATTTTTGCAATACACTTATACACATTTCTATGACGCATTCAATACAAAAAAAATTATTTAAGGCACAAATCCTACAAATGTTTTGTTTCTACATTCACTCATTTGTAAATTAGAGACAAAAAACCAGTTTTACATTAACTTTTTGAGGCCATCTTATATATTTCTGCTTTCAATGACTCAGAAAGCACAGAATGTTACAAAATATTGTAGAATATTGTCTGATTTTATATTAAATATTAAATATTTAATATTATACATATTATAAATAATTTTTAACATCATGTAATATTATACAATATTAGAAGTAAATGTTTAATATCATATTATATTGTACAACATACGTGTGCAACTGGGGAAAAATAAAACTATTAGAATGCTTTAGGTCATATGTATTATGAATTATCAGTGCTTCTCATGAATTTGGCAGTCGATCAAATTATAGGTTAGGGTTTGTAATATTTCAAAGTTTATAAAAACATAAGTCTGAGCCAATACTAGTAAAGTTTAGTATAAATCTAAATCCCATTTAATTTATCTGATTTGTACGTACTTGATTCAAACTGTGACAATTTAATTTTAAGTCACTTCGTTCGTCCAAAAAATATGTTTGGAAATCATCTATATCAGCCCTCTTGCGAAGATTGCATTATGCATTATTAAAATTGTATTAAGATAGGTATGGATGAAAATGACATAATCTTTGTACTTACATGGTATATTGTAAATACATGGTATATTGAGTCTATAACTATAGATGAAAATGCATTGAAATTTCATCATTTGTAAAAATCTTACACTTACTCCAGTTTATTTGAAAGTTGAAATCTTAACACAGTCATCAAAATTTATTGCGTTCTGTAAGCTTAATTTCACTCAAAGTTTAAGTGATTGAATCGCAGTTAATTGTTGATCAGCAGTCCTAATCCAAACAGAATAATTTTCTTAATTCTCAAAGATAGTTATACAAAGCTTATATATTTTCATCAAAACCTCTTTTTCATAAATGCAGATTTTCATAACGCACATCAACTCGCAATAAAATTGAGCGAATGCAAGTCCTTATTATCAGTTTGGTTAAGAAAGTTCATAACTAATTGGATTCATCCTTTCAGTTCAAGAGGCTAATTTCAGTCCTTTGTGATTTCAATTTATTATTTATTATAAATCATAAATGCCAAATGAGGGGAAATAAATGGATTTTGATTATTTCGTAGGCCAATGATTTGATTTGGTTTAGCTAAAATGCTGTATTATAGACAAGTTTTATTATATTTAATTGTGCTATATGTAGTCTATTATATATGAAGATTGTTTATCTTGTTTATTTCTCATTAATATACAATCATGTTGTTGTTACTAATGGCACCTGCCATGGACAAACGCGCTGATGGCCGTCAGCGATTTTTTCTTCGATGGAACGTTTCTTGTTTTTCAGTAGCGCCAGTTAAATCTAAAAGTAAAACTTAGATACTCCATTCGTCCCATTCGCTTGCACAACCCCCATTTACAGGGGGGGGTACATTAACACACCCAAAGATAGAATACAGAAGAACAACCATGCTCGAACCGTTTCTCGAACCCGGAAAACTCAGATAACGGGGAAGACACGTAACCCCTAAGCCAAGACGCCGGCAACATACAATCATCAGCTATTTTCCTAAAAATCATCATATTTTTAATCATAAAATCGTATTTCATATTTAATCATAAAATCATATTTTTATTAATTACTTCTTTCTAATGCAATGTTATTGTTCTCATGTTCTTTGCAATGTTCTCACTTTTTTCATTCTCAAAAAAATATATCTTACTATAGAAAGAGTTGAGCTTTTTATTTCTGAATTTTGACCATTTATAATCTGAACACCATAAATTGTTTCACATATTTTTAGATTTACCTCGCTTTTATTCTGGATGCTTCATATTTTCTATTACATAATTCAAAAAGCAAAACAGTATATATTGCATTTAATTAACTTGTTACATAATATGAGATATTTTTACGGAGTTATATTACTCTAGTTAATTAGATTCAGTTTGGCATGAATATTGTTTCACCCAAAAGACTGAAAATACCTGCGTCGTAAGTACCTATATGTAAAATATGCGGTTAAATAATAAGAGCAACAAAATAATAACTAGGCACATAAGGTAGATGAAAGTATTTTCACTTATAAAAGATTCGCTTTCTCAAATTAATGAGCCGTATCGAGGAGCATAATTTGTAATTAGTTTTCGATACAATGGCTTAAAAGATAGTGTAGTTAGTTTATGACAAGAAATGATTAAGTTGAATGCTTTTAGGAAATTTTAAAGTGAATAAAGAGAGGTTTCTACAAGAAGAGTGAACAATTGCTTTCTTTTTCACTAGTTCACATTTTTGATTTTTTAAATTTTAATTTCATCTTATAATCATTATTTTCTTCTTAGATTTCATGAAGTGAATTTGAACAGACCGGCAAAAAAAGATCTAAGAATACTTTTCAGTACATTTATTTTAACTTTAAACAAACATTAATTATTTACAAAAATATTCTGGTTGCATTGTTACTTATGTAAAGTTAGATGTAATTTACGAAAGTCAAATTATTTTTAAATGCTTTTACTTAATAAAAAATGCATCAGGATTGAAAATTTTAAATTTCGTATTTTTCTCCCATTTACTCTTGAGTGCATTTATTATCGAAAATATCTGCTAATTGTTTATTCCCGAATGTAAGTATTATCTAGGTAATTAAAAAAAGATATTTTACAAGTATATCCTAATTTTAAATATTCCTTGATTTTGTGCAAGCGATCCAATCAACTGGAGAAAAATTAATTTTCAGACTGCAAAATATGTAAAATCATAATCATAAAAAATATATGAAGGACCGA
>JAOUZG010029298.1:761197-773694 GCA_026289955.1 Argiope argentata | reverse complement strand
TTTTTTTTACTTAAAAAAGTAACTAAAATAAAATTTCACTTTGTTTGACCTAGGTAGAAATTAACTTAATTTTTTTATTCCTTTTTTTTTCATATAATGCTCGAAATTGCATTTGAATTTATGGCGGAAGATAAAACTTTTTTTAAATTCTGAAACGATGAATCAGTTAAGAATATTGTTTTACAATTATATTTGGTGCACAACAATCTTCGAACGGCATGTTTCTTTCCCAGTTTTCTATGTTTATACATGTAAGTTTAATTTTTACTATGTTTATCATCTAAGGTCAAATTTCAAAGATATGATATGGCTTCAAATTTAAAAAAACAAATTATAACTACATAGAATGTCTATCTCTTCATCTGACAAAAGTTCAAGAAATTATATCAAAATTAAGTTGTTTTTTTTTTTTGATGTGGTAGCCTACTGATAAGAGACTGAAAGGGGCTGGGGCCAAGTACCCTTATCATATTATTATCTAAGTGGCTATCGTCTGTAATAAAACTTCACTCCATTGGCCAAAGGTCCTAACATTGGTGGGGTGTTGCATCTTGAAAAGAAACATGGAACCTCAAATAACATTTTTATCATTTTACTATTATTCAAAATTCCGATGCCAAAGATTTTTCTTTAAGGAATCTCTTTTTGAAATGTGTATCGTTCCTTTAAAATGGCAGAAAGGAAATTAGATTTCATACATCTCTTTAGTTTTGTAAATTTAAAGGACTTATATATATTTAATTTGGCACGATGTTTAATCCTTTATTTCGAAACTTGAAATTTTTATCTGTCAGAAAGTTAAAACAAAACTTAATTACGAATTCATAAATTTTATTGAAGTTAGTAAAAAGATTTTAATTCAATTCAGATTTTATATTCATGTGATATCGGGAATTTTAAAATGATGAGGCAACAATTTTATATAAACACACAATTGGAGAACGAAATGAGATGTGTTAATCTCAATTAACTACTTTTCGGATTTCGAAAGACTGAAGTTCTGAAACTAAACGTAATGACATAAATTTGAAGTAGTGAATAAATTTAGGGGAAGTAATTTCGGAATAACTTTAGGTTCAGAATAACCAAGTTCTGGAATTTTCAAGAGAGGGAATCCATGCTTTTAGAAAATTGACTTTATTTTGACTTCAGTCATATTTTATAACTTAGGAAACCTGTTTAAGTTTACGATGGCATAAAAGGTTCCCTTATTTGGTTTCTGTGAATTTACGCTTTCTTTAAAGCTTTGTTTTGAAGGAATTTTAGAATAACCGAATGAAATACAAGAAAGAAATTCTACAATGCCCTTTCAAATTACAAATATTATTTCGCAGAAAATATCATATATTTTTGAGTTTCAGGTCGAGCTTAATATATTTCTATCTTATGGTGGTATTATTTGATGTCATGAATCATTTATAATGTATAAGTTTCTTTTTTAAAAGTTATTTTATTTGTGAATGGATTGTATTTTGTGAAAGATAAGATCGGCACTTTTGAGGGACTTATTAAGTTATAATTTCGGTTGATTATCACAAGGGGGAATTCTGGTCTCAACTATTGCAGGTCTTGAAGATATCTTGGTATTTATGAATATGGTTTACTATGGACTTGATTTTGCCGCTTGAAAGGGTATTTGATGCAACTCTCCTGCACCATTCTTCTTCGAGACTTCTTTCTGGCTTTCTCATGTGCCATGAGAGAGTGAGTAGGCATTCTGTGGCGTAGTGAAGTGGAGATCCTATCTCCCAGCAGCTACAGCAAGGAGAGTTGGCTAGATGGAATCTCTGGAGTTATTTCGGGAATGGGCGGTGTCCAGTTAAGAGAACAATACAGATATAAAGTAAATTGCAGTGCAATAAGCCACTTTTAACAATTTCTTAGTCGCATCCATATATCACGCTGTATTAAACCGTACTGTTCAGTATTGTGTAATAAGTTTTTCTTTTTTTTTCTTAGAACTATATACATCTATGAATAATAAATCTTCATAGATAGTATCTAAATTTTTTATGTATTCTCGTGCGTCATGCTTTTAATAGTTTTTCATAATTCTCAGATGTAATTTGTGAAATTAAAAATGATTAATTACTTTGTTGATTAAGTGTTATTAAGAATCCATGCTTAGATTATATTGGTTATGTGAAAAATTAAATATTTTTAAACATTCTTAGAGCGACATTTTAACTTTGCCGAAAGTTTGCGTATATCGAACAAACATGTTTTATGAATTTACATGGGAGCATTGGGTTTTATATATTTAAATTCAGATATAAAAATAAAAGTTATTGGGGGTTTTTTTTGCAGATTAATTTGAGATTTGAATTCCAATATCTAGTAACATAATATCAATATATGCCGAACATATTTTTTGGAATAAATCTAAAATTAAGAATTCCCCAGTGGTTCTGTGATTTTAAATTTTCATCTAAGTTTGCATTAGGGCAATAACGTTCTGTAAATATTGTCTTTTAAGAGTAGATTTTGCTCTCCTAGAGATTCTCAAAAATTTGAAATTCTGTACACACTTCTATTAAAATAAAATCTTGTAACTCAAACATTAATTACATCGCACTGTTTCACTAAATAATCAAATCTCCATTTTGAAAGGAATTTTAAATATTTGTTTATTAATGAGATATCTACACATAGGAATAAAATCTGTTCACCGCGATTGTCAAAACTGCTTGTTTTTCTTGGTAGTTCTTAAAAAAATGTAAAGACTTAAAACATAAAGGCTTAGAAAATAATTATGTAAGCACGGAAACATTGCAAAATGCGGTGAACAGCTTTTTCCAAGAAATATGAGGGTTTTTTTCATTTATTGCTTGTTATGTTTTTTTCTGTTTATACTTAATATTATGCATGTTTATTGCATGCAGAATATTTCGTTTTAAAAGAGTACATATTTATTTATTTTTGTCACGAAGCCTAAAATAAATTTCTTTTTTTGTTCAAATGTGGATTTTGATTAATGTAATAGTGGGAATGATTTCATAGTTTTTTTTTTTCATTTTGTGAATGTATATAAAGTTCATTTTTATTTCATTTGCATTTTAAACTCAGTGAAAAAAAATAATTTTTCTAAACCTATCTTTTTATTAGCCTACAGATTAAGATAGTCTACAGCCATCTACTGTTTCAACTAATATTATCTTTTTATTAGTTAGTTATCATTATTATTCTAGTCTATTAAATAAGGTAATATCTTATTTTTTCCTTTTTTCAACCGTTTCAACTGTGAAATTTACAGAAATATAATTTCCAAAATGTATTTTTGAATGTAATTACGTTTAACATGGGAAGACTCATGAAAATCTCGAGGTGTTTTTATTGCCTGTAATTGCCATCGTGTAGCCGAAAAAGTGAGAAATGCGGATTTTAAACAGGTAGAGATCATTTACCTATCATATCTCATTCTTTCTATTTAAAGATATATAATTTATAATGAGTTAAAAACTTCACATTATATATCATATTGTATTCTTGTATTTTAAATTTATTAGATAAAGCATCTCCTTAATTTCTTGAAAATCGTTATTAATTGAAAATTTTAAAAGACATCTTAAAAATAGAAAAAAAAAATGACTATTAGTCATTTATAGCTTATATTCAATTCATTAGCTAATATTCAATATTCAATGTTTGTAAAGGGAATTCACTAATTATAATGAGTCATTAACTTAAAATGTATGTTTTTTTAGTAATGTATATGTTTTTTAGTAAAGTCGTCTAATATTCAATATTCAATGTTTGTAAAGGGAATTCACTAATTATAATGAGTCATTAACTTAAAATGTATATGCCTTTTTAGTATTCTTGTATTTCCAAAATCTAATAGATAGGATATTCCTGATTTGTTATAAATTATTATAAATTTAAAAGATATGAATGCATCTTATTTCTAGAAAAAAATCACCATCAATCATACGGGTTAAGAGAACGACTGGGAATGTTTGTAAAGAAAATTTCGCTAGCCAAATTAAATTCATCGTTTGTAAAATAATTGAACTAGATAAATTTTTATTGAATATATCAAGAAAAAGTTATCTGTTTTTCAGAATATCCACAATCATTTTCCATTTCTTCGAGGATGCATCAAAGCATTAAAGTGCCACGAATCTACAACTAACTGACTTCAAGCACAACCTTAAAGAATTCTCAGCAATCTGGTATGTAGCTGATATTTAATAGAGGATTATCTATAAGTTTTATATAAGTTGGTTAAATGTTACCTGATTTTCAAAATGTGTAAAATAAAATAAATATGTTGTTATTTATGGCACTTGCCTATGGACAAGCCCCCTGCTGATAAAGTAGCAGATTTAAGCCGAAAGGACGTCTCTTGCTTTTGAAGTAGCGCCAACTAAGGTCAAGAGTACAATTTAGCTACACACTCACCCCATTTGCTTCCTCAGCCCCTTTTTCCGGTGTGGGGGGTACAGTCACACATCTTACAGATAGCACTCAGAAGAACACCCATGCCCAAACTGGGACTCGAACACAGGAAGCGCAATCACCCTGACAGAAAGACGGCATAAAATAAATATTTTTAATATATTACTTTCATTTATTTTTTCTACATATCTTGATTACTATTTCCCATTTTATCTTTCTAGCAGCACAATGAGTTCTTTTAGAATCCCCCTAAATGTATACAGATTTTTAAAAAAAAAGTTGTCGCAATTCACCGCTATCATAAAACAATACGGGTCATTACAGCTTCTGTCAATTTCTAAAGAATTTCACGGAGACTGATTCAATAAAAGCTAATTTCATATCATGGGGCAACCATAAATTCTCCAATAAGGTTGATTCAGCATCAAATTGTGCAATTTGTCATCTAGTATTGATTTATTTCCACCCGTGCAGAATAACACACAAAAATTCATTTTTTTTCCTGAAAAACCCGCTGCGTCACCTAAATTTCATGACAGATTGTCATGATAGATTCTTCCTCTGTGGAAACGCCCCAAACAATGTCGTTGCCACAATGAGTTTAGGTTCATCATTCTGTTATCTACCTGTGATTTCCATCAAGATAAAAGCTTTGGGACATTTCGTCCAAGCACTGTAGTTTGCTGTCATCTACGGATCCATAACTTTTCAATTGCGCCTCGAGAAACATTGGACTTATTTTCCAGTTGGGAAGATGATTTACTTTCCTATAAAGTCAGCTAATATTCAATAAATAAAAGGTTGGGTTGTAATGAAGATTCTATAAATAAAAGTTTGGTATAAATAACAAGGTTGGGTTGCAACCAAACTTATCAATAAAATTTCTTATTTTTAAAGAAAACGAATTATAAGCAGTTAAAAGCGTTCTGGGTGAATTTTTCAAAGAATTTTATAAATAATTTCATAGATTTATTTAATTTTTGCAAAAAAAAAGATTGAAAATCGTTACTTACGTATTAGACCGTCCAACTTTATCGCCAAATTTGAAGTCGTCGCCAATGAGTTGCTAAACCGCCAATTATGACAATTCGGCAACTGTGTAATCCTTTTATCTTTATCGCCAAATTTAAATCCGTTGCCAATGAGTTACTAAACCGTTGGTGAAGATGTTCTAATACATAAGTACCTGAAAATTTACATATAATGGTTAAGACCCGAGTGTGGTTGTTGTGTGATGTTTATTGATGCAAGGGCCATATTTCGAAAAACTGCGCCAATTTAATGGTAAAACATAAAAGCAGAAGTAGAATATATTAGTTTATGGTAATTTTGATTGATTGATTAAAATACAAAAGCTGATAAAAAATAATACGTATTGTATAATAATGCAATATTATAAAAAATAAAAATCTTTTCTAAATGTTTGCTAGATTTATTAAAATACAAAGCAGATGAAATTAAAACGCACTGTATAATAATGCAATATTATAAAATAAAATTTAAAAAAAACTTTTCTGAATGAATCTTAGATGAATAATACGAAACAAATTACCAAAAAAATAAACTATTGCTAACACTTTTAAAGGCAAGTTTAAGAATTATTAGACTTTAAAAACTTTCAAATATCCGGGTGGTCTCTCACCCACCAAGTCTTGCAAGGTTAATAATGATATTTTAAAAAAAATAAACACGATTTAGATTAAAAGTAGGGTATTCAATTAAAATAGGGTTTACAATAAAATACACATGACATTTTGGACACTTAGGCTCCATCTCATCAAAAATAAATTATTGGTGTATATAACGCGTATGATCTATACGGAGACGAGTTGATTTTAAGTCAGTGATGCTTGTAGGGAGAATAGATGATTATTAAATAGTTGGTTTGTTGGAATATAGTTTAATTTGGGCTCGCAAGTCCCACGTTAATTACCCATTAGAGAAGATGTGTTTCTCCAAGGCATTTTTGACATCTCAATAAGGAAGTCCACGAAACAAAAAATTTCCTTGCTGATTTTGCTTATTAATCAATCATTACATTTCTAGAGATACCTATGTGACGTGGGACCCAGAAAAAAATTATTTGATATCCCTTTTTTTCAAGAGACGCAAAGTGTTGTTAAGAAGCATGTGTATTTTCGAAATTGGAAGATTATTCTTTCGGCTAAAAAGAGATATAAAACAGAAAAATCAATTTTAGAGTATTATGAAGTGATTTGTTATAAATTTACTGATAAGAAATCAGTAGCAAGGGCATGTACATCTCTTCATTTTTCTTTTCTTCATTAAACAACCAGAATTCAAAACTCCTGTAATTCTCATTCAGTTGAATGAGTATTCGTGGAAAAATTATTTTAAAACAACGATATTAAGTAATATTCAACAAAATATATCAATGCTACAGTTAGTCACAGTTCTTTGAAATTATAAAGTAAGAAAATAATTTAGTTAATAAATATATTTATTGATTCTTAGATATACATCTAAAATTTTTGTAGAAGGACTTCATTGGAACATCAAAGAAAGTAATATTTGATTGCAATATTGAAAATCAGAACTTTGTTATTGTTCCAAAATCACACTATTTAGTTCTTAGATATTTTGTTTTTCATCACGCTGTTCCAAAGATTGTTTTAAAGTTGTTGTTAATTTAGATTTATAAAGATAAAAGACTTAGTGGCACAGTAGCTAGGAATTATAAAGAAATGAATCACCCAGATACACTCAGCCTTAGCAATTTTGATTTGGAATCGGTAAAAAGAAATGAACAACACAAGCATCAAATATTATATTTTGTATCTTTTATAGGGCTAGGTAAAGTTGGGTATTACTTGATAAGCATTTCTTACAGTATAATATTGTTCAATTCTTCATGATATTTCTGGAGACGAGAGTTTTCGATTGTACTTTTAAAAAAAGATTTATTTTAGGTAAACATTAAGAGGAGAAAGATTAGATATTACCCTAATTTTATGAATTAGAGCAAAAACAGTTTTTATACTTAAACAAAAATGAATCTAATTTCACAAAAAAGGAACATAGATACAGAATTAAAAATGTTTTGCAAAGAAAATTGTATAGAAATTCAGATTGCATGAAAACGTCGAAAATGATAGCCAGAATTCTGCTTTTTAAATTAACAATTCACTCTTACATCCATAATATGAATAAAGAAATCTTTAAGTATTAATTCATTAAGAACAGTTAAATTTTATATTACAGATTGCATAATACATACTATCAGTGGTGGTTTGGTGGTAGGTTCTCGGCTCATGAGCCATAGGTCTTCAGTTTCGAAACTTGATTCACGCGAATAAACTGTAGTGTAAGGGTGTCATTGCGCCATAAATCCATCAGGGCCAAACGTCCTCCCGTTGGTGGTGTGGATAAGATGTGCCAGCTCAGGTGTCGTCCTTGTCCTCTGACCACTGTTCAGAATTACGAGGTTCGTCCCAAAATAACATTAGTATTGCTTTACAAAAGGACACGAATATAACTAAACTAACTACGTGATATATATAATGCCAAATAATTTACATTATTATTTTTAAAAGAAAACTACATATTGATATCTATAAGTACAACGTTACTAAAATTAATTATTTTTAACTCACTGAATTCATATTTATAAAGACAAGATACTGCATTTTTTTTCCTGATGCGAAGTACAGAGAAGAAGTTCTTAAAATCTTTGAACTTGAGACTTTAAGAAGTCTCCAAATTTCAGATATACTAGAGTATAAAAAAGGCCTTTTAGTCCTTATATATGTTTTGTTGTGTGTTGACCCGATAATACACAATCTTTGAGAAAAGCAGATGAAATTTGTCCATGGATTTTCCCGTTTCTTTAATGGAATCTGCTAATGTACAGATTATTCTGAAATCCAATTATTAAATCAGTATGCCTAACTACTTGAGTAAATGTGAACTAGTCAAGTACAAAACACAAAAAGCCATGTTTGACCTTTAATCTTCTGAATATATTAATAGTTACGAAGTTTCTTTAAAATAATATCGATGCTTATTTTCCTATACCTGTGAATTATATTCCATTGAAAATATTAATTTTGTGAAAGAGTCTTTCAGTAAATATATGCCTGTAGCCTAATGATTAATTATATTAATAATAAATTTATAAGAGAAGATAAAAGTTGTTTAAAAACGTCTTTTTGAAAGTTTTGGAATTCTATAGATGAAATTAATTTGGAATTTAAGCATCTCTTAAATTAATTGCTTTGAATAATCCATGCCTTATCATCTTTTTTCAACTCAGAATTTTGCATTACTTTAATTAACTAAATAGGGTCGGATATTTTACTGCCTTCAAATTAGTACACTCTTTATTCATAAGTGTAGAAAGATAACAAACCAGAATGTATTGTTTTTGTTAGCAATTATGAATTTTTGATGCCTTATTGTTTTATCTGCATAATAATATATATTTAGCGTTTATTATGCGATTTGAGTAGAAAATTAGAGAAATAAAGGAAAAGCAATTGATCCATGTTTCATGAAAGTTGTACATACCTTTTACTGTAAATTTAAGCATGTATAGTACACATCTTTACTAAATTCAATTTACAAGATTAAGTTGATGTATGGTTTATATTTTATTTTTGATTTATTAGGGTAAACAAGAAATTCAAAAAAATATATCATTATTTATAAATTGTGATTGAATAATTTTCATAAATTCTTTATGAATCGTCTTAAAATCTATATATTAGTTTTTAAAAGGCACATAAAGTAACTTAATTTCCTTCTAAATTTGTATTTATTAGAATCGGACCATTTATTTTAAGGATAAGACATCAGCGTTAAAAAACACAATAAATCATCTTTTTTTTATTTTATAAAACTGTATTAGGATCACATTTTACTTCACCAATTAAATAGACCGTATTTTAGAATATAAGTTCCGATTTCATATAATACTACCTGAGAAATTTGATTGCGCCCACAAATTTGTAAAATTTTATTTTTATTTAATGTCTATGTTTACCGGCTTAAAATCCTCAAGACGAATTTTTCATTTTACACAAAGATAATTATATAAATAGTTAGTCTGTGAAATATTACTTAATAATGATTAAGTCACCTCATGGCAGCTCTTTAGAGGGTTGTTTTAAATTAACTTGGAACTAATATTCGAAAAGTTAAGTAATATATTAAAATATGCTGTTTCATCATTTTTTTAAACACACTGTGTTGAAAGTCTTGAGTAAGAATTAATTGAGTAGATATTTTGTAACTAAACTTTTCATTTTCATACAAATTTTGCATGAATGTTATTTAAAGCTGAAATCCTCCAAGTTTAAAATATTGGTTCAATGATATGTAATGAAATTTCATTGCTAAAAGATATTTAGAAAATATTTCGAAAGATTTTTTTTAAATTTCAGACACCTACATAAATAATAACTAGACAGTAGATATTTTATATCGTAAAATAAATTTATCTAATACTCTTGTAAATGGAAATCCATTAAGTTATAAAATTCAATATCACAATTTGGCCCTTAAATAAGTATTAAATTGCGTGTTTAAAACAGAGAACTTTCACTTATTCTGCAATATTTGAAATTAATCATAAAAAATCATATAATACAGACAATGGTAGAATAGGCATTATATTTATATATATTAAAAATTATTTGAATGTTAGTAAAGTATCCTAGATTGAAATTTTGTAGATTGGAAATGTGCCATGTTGTCATATTTTTAAAATTGTTTCTAAAATTTCAGTTAATTAAAAGTTTAACTAGATATTAGCATTTTTTAAGGATTATTTCCAAAAATATAAGGATAAATATAATTTTTACATATACTAAAACTTAAAAATTATATTTTCTATGATATCAATATAATTAATGAGTAACGTTACCTGAATTTTAATCCTTCATTAAAAATTTATTTTTAATACTTTTTATGGTACATTTTATAGTTCCTATAATTGTTTGTTTTATTTATTTAATATTCAATGAATTTAGTATTCAATGAGTTTAGTATTCAATTAGTAGTATTCAATGAGTAGTATTCAATGAGTATAGTATTCAATGAGTAGTATTCAATGAATTTAGTATTCAATGAGTAGTTTTCATTGAGTTAAGTATTCAGTGAGTAGTATTCAATGAGTTTAGTATTCAATGATAGGTTTCAATGAGATTAGTATTCAATGATAGTATTCAATGACCTTAGTATTAAATGAGTAGTATTAAATTAGTAGTATTCAATGAGTTTAGTATTCAATGAGTAGTATTCAATAAGTTAAGTATTCAATGAGTTTAGTATTCAATGAGTAGTATTTAATAAGTTTAGTATTCAATGAATTTAGTATTCAATGAGTAGTATTCATCAATGAGTTTAGTATTCAATAAGTTCATTATTCAATGAGCTGCTCATACTTCTTTGTCGTAACATTAACAAAATGCCTTATTTTTTTCATATTAAATTAGCTTTTGAAGTCGGTGAGAAATTTTCATTTATTGCAAAGAATAAAGTGAAATTAAAAGGTAATTTCGGTTTTTTTTTCTGGTCTAACAATCCAGTCGGGTAAAGTCAGCATTAGACATATTCATTTACAAAATATAAAGAATAGATATAAGTTGTTGAAATAATATGAAATTAATTTGCTCATGAATATATTAGCAAAAAAATAAATTAAAATTGAACCGGAAGAATATTTTAGATGAGCTATCTTGCGGGCACTATCTGAAATTGAAAAACATATGTGATATTGATATTGAAATTTTTTAATTGATCAGTGAAAGTTAATGAAATATTAATAATGCACTTTAGGGGATGTTTTCAATATTTATTATTGGAATTTTCTCAATTAATAAATTTAGAAAACAAAGCAGGATGAACTCTTTGGAATTATCCCGTATACTCTCTTATAAAACTGTGGACCATATGTCAGGATACTGTTTCCGTAAGCAGAGTTGTGAATGTTATGCAAAAAATATTGTGGGAAAATACAACCTTTATACTGAGACAATCCCGCAAGAGAATTCAGGACAATTACAGGAAAATTCAGAACCTGATTTGACCAAATATTTCAGTTATATTTTTTTATTACTGTTATAATTCTTATGGTCAAAATATATGTTATAAAATATATTCACTCTAAAGATTATTCATTTTTAATGAAGAAATATATTTATTCGGAGGGTCAAAGAAATATTTTTCAATATGTTTTATAAAAACAATAGTCAATGAAATATACATATATTACTGAAAAAGGTTTACTAATGTTGTAAACATCTAAACAATAATAAAATATTGTTTACAGAGACAATATCTCTCTTTTAAAATTCACCCTCTGATCCTTTGCATTTTAAAACACAAATAAATCTTCATTATTAAGATCCACTTTGTTTTTCTAATAGTAATTCTGCCTGCATTACAGACAAGAAAGGTTATGCATAAAAATTTTAAAGTCATTTCAATGAATATTTAAGGAGGAAATACGTGAATAAGGAATAATAAAAAAGGTGCTCTCTCAGAATAAACAACAATTTTTTATTCATGTTTTTACAAATGGTTTAGTTTTCTTTTAAAATTCAGATTTTCAACAGTTTTTTTAGCGAATGCTGTAGAATACAGTAACAAAAAAAAATGAAATCTTTTTTTTTCTTCTACATTTTGATTCTTCTTCTGAGGGGATGATTTTAGTGATTATTGAGTAGACATGTAAATTAAGGCATAATTATATATAATATATTATTACATGTTAATTTAGATATACGAATAAAAATGAAATTAAATACATTTTACAAAAATAAAACTAAAAATTGCAATTCTCACACCCAGAGGAATATAGCTTCGATTTCTGTGCAATTGCATCATCCAAAGTGAAATCTTTTAAAATTGCGATAACCAATTTTGCTCATTTTTCTAATAAAATTATTGTGAAAAAGAAAGGACCACTATCCCAGACTCGGTTACTTTTCAGTTTTTAATTTCTAGTATATAAAGCAGGGAAAAAAACTATCTCGAAAAAATTCAATTTGGAAATTTGTTGACTAATTACAGAGCATAAATCTCAGAAACGCATTCAGTTTTTCTATCTATCTTTCTTTCTTTCTATCTATCTATCT
>JAOUZG010029298.1:730763-760797 GCA_026289955.1 Argiope argentata | reverse complement strand
TGTTGGTCCACAATAAAAAGATCTGGAACTCTCAAGAGATAAGAGCTATGCTTTTAGAAAATTGACTTTATTTTGACTACAGCCATATTTTATAACTTAGGAACCGTTTTAAGTTTACGATGCCTTAAAAGGGTCCCTTTTTTGTTTCTAAGAATTTACTCCTTCTTTAAAGCTTTGTTTTGAATGAATTTGAGTATATCCGAATGAAATGATTTCAATAATACCCTTTCGTATTATCAGCATGGTTTTATAGAAAACGCAATACAGTTTAGAGCCTCAAGTTGACCCTAATATAATTCCATATTATGGTGGTATTATTTAATGAATTTCCATTCATTCTTCTTGCTATAAATCTGTTTCTTTTCAACAGATTATTTTATTTGTATATCAATGAAATATAAATTTTTTTTCTAATTTTTTAGAAATATGAGGGTATATTTGGCTTAGGAATATACTTTTTGTATTGTTACTTAATCCTATTAACGTATTTTAAAAGCATCTATTTATAACCATTTTATTAATAGCAATCTGCATTTTATTATTCTATAAAAAATATACATAAAAACTTTGTTTTGTATACATATAAAACTTTTTATCAATATTGAGGTAAAAGAAATCTTTTACATGCAGAAAATCCCCTTTTAACAATAACATGATAGCATAACTATATTATGCAATATGGTATTAAATCAGTATTCAGAGCAAATAGTTGTGCTTTGCTTTTCCATTTTTAAATTATGTATTCCTGCGTGTATATTCTCTTTCGTGAGGCTTTCAATTATCTTCCAGAATTCTCAGATGTCATTGGTGAAAATAAAAGAGGGTACTTACGTATTATATCGTCCAATTTTGTCTCCAAATTTGAATTTGTTGCCAATGAGTTGTGAAATCGCCAATTATGGCAATCCAGCAATGGGGTAATCCTTTGATCTTTATCGCCAAATTTAAATTTGTGTCCAATGAGTTACTAAATGTTAGCGATCGTTGGCGAAGACGGTATAATACGAAAGTACCTAAAACAGATTACTGTGTTGATAATACGATATTAAGTATCCTTACTTACATTTTATTTTTATATGCAGAATTAAGTAATCTCGCTGGCACAGAGGTAGTGCGTATTCACCGTGCGATGGTTTCTCCCGGGTTCGAATCCCGGCTAGGGTATGATTATCTATGTACTATCTGTGATGTGTATGAATGTGACCTCACCTTCGTATGAACCTCTGTAAAAAGAGACTGTGCAAGCGAAGGAAATGAGTTTGTTCTTAAATCGAACTTTTGGCTGTATTTGGCGCTACTTCAAAAACATGAGCAGTTCATTCGGCTTAAAATCGCTGACGGTTCGCCACTAGTAGTTGAATTAAATATTTTTAAACATTCTCAGAATGACAGTTTAACTTTGAAAAATTAACGTATATCGGAAAAAAAGTTTCTTAAATAACATTCATACGAGCATTCTTTTTTATATGTTTAAATACAAATATAAAAATAAAGGATATATATATTTTTTGAAACTTCGAATTTGATTATCGAAGTTCAATCAAATACGATTTAATTGAGAATTACTGACAAGTTTTACTTTTAATTTTACTTCATATATTATTATATTATTTATAAAATTATCTCAGTGGCTGTGTGCACAATATCGCTGTATACTGTAAATTCTTTATCGCAAAAAATTTGAAAACATTTTCAAACAATATTTTCCCAAAGTACTTTTTATTCTTAATTTTCATCTAAATTTACACAAATGATTATGTAAATTTAGAAAGTCATTATACAAATAATGTCTTTTAATTCTAAACATTCCTGATAACTTAGAAATTTTTGATTATTGGAAATATTTAATATGTTTTATTAAACCAGAAGTTTGTAAATATAACTTCTAATGTATCGCATTGTTTCACTATGCAATTAAATGTTGTACTGAGGCCAGAAATTTAAATATTTATATATTAAGGAGGCATTTACATAAAATGAAAAAGGTTTTTATCGTCTAATCTTAAGAAATATGCATCTTTTTCTCTCATATTTAAAAAAAAAAATGAGCAAAAAGTAAGACTTTTATGCCAAGAATATTTAATCATAAAAATCTGAAAAGTATGGTGAACAGCTTTTTCTTAAATATATTTTTTATTTATTGCTTATTACGTATTTTCCTTTTATAATTAATAATATGCATGTTTATATTATGTATATATAAAATAAGACATTTTAACTGATTAAATATTCTTCTAAACATGTATACAATTTTTTTGTTCATAAATGAATTTTTAATAATGTAATGATGGAAATAATTTCGTACATTTTTCTTATTTCTTCTTATTCTTCTTATTTTCATTATAAACTTGGGAAGAGATTATTTTTCCAAAAGCTTCCTTTTAATTACTCTACTGATAAGACATTTTATCATTTAATTAATTACCTATCATTATTATATTATACTAGCCGCCTATGGCGACCAGTCGGTTCGCCAGTATTAATGCTCGCTAAAGTCTGCTCGCTAATATTTTAAGTAGCTGTGTCTCATAACAGGCTTTTCACCAAAATATTTTTAAACCAAACAAATTTTGATAGTCATATAATTCATTATAGTATTATTTAGTATTATTTTCTTCAGATGATCTGTTCACTGTACTACTCATCTTTCTCTTTCTATCCGAGCAATGATTGTCCCGGAATTGATATTTTACTTAAATGGTGGAGGGAAAGGTATAAAATTCTGTTTTTATAGAATAATGAGATTCAAATTTTCATAAATGTAAACATACTAAACAAATAAAGACACAATTGGTTTTCAAGAGATGCAAAAGCTTAAAAACAGCTTGGAAAATGCCTCGCACAGACGAAATAATGGTGACACACATACACCCTTCTTTTCTATTCTTTTTTTCTTCACTACTTTTCTTTCTATAAACCCTTTTTTTCCCTTTGTTATTACTTTTTTTCTTCCCTGCCCAGACTTTATTTTGAGCAGGCATAGATTAAATATTCATACCGACTAATAATAAAAGCAACTATTTTCATTTCTTTTTTAAACATCCCGTTATCTATGAATGAAAACCAACTGACTTCGCGTATTTCTTTCTAAACAAATCATAATTTATTACTTCCTGCTATCTCACTCAGTTGGTGTGGGGGAAGAAAATGAAGATTTTTGGCGGGAAAGTAAGAAAAGTGCCGTTTGAACTATTTTCCTCGGAGTTTTTTCATTTTTTCTTTCCATAAGAACCATCCTCGTGCCTTAACGAAAATAATTTTAAAAAAATTAGCCGAATCGGTCGAGCCGTTCTCCAGTTTTGCGCTTAGCAACGCATTTCGAGCTGCATTTTTATTAATATAGATTGATTAAGCGAAAATTTTGATTTAAAAAAATTTTAAATGCCAAATTTGTTGTTCTAAAATTTAAAAAAAAATGTATTTTTAGACTCAAGTATATACAAAATCAGAAGTTTCATTTAAAATCTCGAAATTAATTTTTAACGATCGTAATATTACTCTTAGTAACCAAAAAAATGGAGAAATTCATACTTAAGCTATGTTGTAGATATCTATGTGCCCAATCAAATCTTTTTTAGGCATATTGAATTAAAAACTTAAAATATATATGTTTATGGTGTATGCTTGTATATCCAAAATGTTTATGAAGCATTTCGATGATTTCTTATAAATTTTTATTAATGTATGTGTGTATGTTGGCACTCAACACAACAGACCGTTCGACCAAAAAGTACTAAATTGTGGTCCAAGTATTTAATATCCTTAAGCTCCAAATGATTAAAAGAAAATCACAATCCAATTGAGCTTAAAAGCACTCTTTTCAAATAGCTTATGAGTCTTCATAATTTCCTAGTTAATAGCATAAATTATTATTGGGAAAATCATTAAGATTAGAAAAGAAAAAAAAATACATTTCCTGTTTTTTTCCTTGCTTTCAAACACTTGTGAGAGTCACACATAGAAATTTAAAAATTTTCCTCGCTCGGAAAAAATGATTTTTTTAAACCACCATTTCTTAAGAGATTGATTAATGATAAGAGTTGAATGTTGTCATATGCTTAATTTAATTTTAAATACTGGATTATATATTTTTTTGTAAAAAATAAAAAATAATTAATTAAAATTCTATGCAACGAGGACGTTTTTAATTAGAATTTTTCATTAAAGTATTTCAAAGTATATTTTAATCTGCGAATTTCCAAGCTTCCTAAGAATGACCTTCGAATTTGTTTAATAGTTCCGAAGCAAATTCTTCATAATGAATGCATATTTCCTATATTCATGGATTCTATTTTAGATAAAATATTAATTATGTGAAATGAAATATAAATATATGCATATAATATAGTGATTAATCTTATTAATAATATATTTAGAAGATAAAAGTATCTTTAAAAATATCCTTTTGAAACAGTTTTGGAATTCTGTAGGTGAAATTAATTCGAAATTCACGCGTCTCTTAAACTAATAGATTTGAATAATTCATGCCTTATCATCTTTTTCAACGCTGAATTCTGCAATTACTTTAATTAACTAAATAGACTCGAATACTTCACAGCCTTCAAATTAGCGCAATCTTTATTCATATTTATAAGTGTAGCAACTTGATAAAGAAAAATGTATTGTTTTTGTTTGTTAGAAATATTTTCGTGATAATATAGGTTTAAAATTTACTATGTTATTTGAAAAGAAAATTTGAGAATATAGGGAAAAACAACTTATCTATATTTCATGCAAGTTGTATACATCATTTACTGTAATTTTAATAATCTATAGAAGACATCTTAATTATAATAAATTTATTATGAACACAGTTAATTGATGCATGATTCATATTTTACTTTTACTATATCAGTCTATAAGTACAAAATATAATAATTATTATTCATAAATTGGGAATTGAGAATTTTCCTGAATTAACTCATTATCGACATTTTATAATAGATTTTAAAAAGCACAAGCGGCAATTTAATTTCCTAATAGTTTTGAATTTATAAGAAAATTAGCATCCTTTTTTGGCAACTGTTTTACTCTAAATATTAATTTTTTTGTATTTTCCAAATTGTATTTATTTTTCTTTAAAAAATTGCTAATTTTTTGTATCTTTAAAAAATGAAATAAATAGAATCAATCATTAACAAATTCACTTTAGGTATAAACGAGGAAATTTGCATATGATGAAGTAACACGAAAGTGTAGGATTTTTTTTTGTCAATCATTATTCAAAAAAAGAAAATACTTATCTAAATTTTAACATTGGTGCATGCATACGATTAAAAGGCTTAAATCACATATATGTATAAAAATACATGTAATAAAACATAACAATGCATAAATAATGAACCGATAATAATCACATATATGTACCAATAATAAGTTTCAAGGAATAATATAATTACTCTATAATTCTTGAAAATGTTGTTAGAAATTAAATATGGAAATTAATATTAAAAAATTATTAAAATTATAGAAAATAAATGCATAAAAACCGAATTGATTTTAGTATTAGAAAAAATAATGAAACATAATTAAACTAAATGAAATGAGAAAACGATAAAAAAAATACTTCATTTGATTGCATAATTTGCTAACTATCTCATTTTATAACATTAATGATTTTTTTTCAATTTATTCAAATGGCATTAGAAATATGTTGGGTAAATTTATTTCACTTTCTTTGAGCCTCGTCTGAAATATATACAGAAAGCCCTGTCCAACAGATTTAACGCTGCCGAAATTTCTCTTATTAAATTTTAGTTTAAGTACATGGTTTTAATTTAATTTTATGAATTTTAAGAAGGGGTTTTATTCATATTTGGAATGAGATTTTTTAAGTAAATCAGTGTTTCAAAAATTGGAGATACACAATAAATTTAAAGGTTGTTTTTTTTATCTTTTATTTTTCAATATTTTTTTTCTCTATATTAGATGAATCATGTTATCAGCAAGCTCTGTAGGCGTATTGATTACATTTGATTTCACACAAGTCGATTTTTTTACATGTTCATGATTCCGCCAAATTTTTTGACATCGAAGCCATGTTGTTTTCATTGTATCAAATGAAAACAATCCTTTAACATCATAGTGTTATATAACGTCATACATTAGTATTCACCTTAAATTTTTGAAAGAGCTCTCTTAATAACTACCATTTAAATTACTCCGGAAATTTAAAAGCGGAGAAGGTTGACTCCATTTTAATATAATGTACAGCACATATAATCTTGTCTCATATTTGGAATATCATAAAATCCCAAATATGACGCAATCTTGGAACTGACGCAGTATTATTTCTAAAATTTAAGAACTTAAAGCCATCAGCTATCATTTCTAAGTTTTATCGCCCAAGTAAGATGAAGTGATTCGTCTTAATCTTCTATCAGAAAAAGATGATATTACCTTGAAACAACGTAAAAAATACTTTATATCTTAATCTTCTAAAACTCTGGCATCAGTTGTTTGTTTTATGTTTCAAGGACATTCCACAATATCTCGAGAAAGCTTTTCCTTGACCTGGGATTTAAAGAAATATTTAATTTTTTTTCTTCTTCTAAGTATTTTATTATATAGAATCAACGGTATTCTTCTACAAAACTTAATCGGACTTTTTGTTTTAAGGATAAGACATCAAAGATACAAAAACACAACAAATACAACTTCTTTGCTTTATAAAAATGTATTGAGGATCCCATTTTTCTTTATCGCTCAAATGGGTTGTAGTTTGAAAGATAAATTTTGAGTTAATATCGAATAACCTGGAAATTTCATTGCAATAACAGACAAGTAAAATTTTATTTTGTTTAATATCTGTGTCTGGCTGCTTAGTATCTTAAGCATGACTTTTTAACTTTTTCTCAAGATACCTATAATAATACAATGAAAAGCCAGAAAAACTGGTATAGCAGGCCATAAGAAAATAATGGAGTTGTTCAACCATTCAGCGTAACTCTGTACGTTTAACAGAGCGTATATGAAACCACAATGTCTGAAGAGGTTATTTCATATATTATCTCTGTTATAATGGTAGGTAATCAAAATGTAAGCGATTTTCAACGATAATTAAACTATGGCGTATGAGTAGGAGCACAGCATTTCTGAAATAGAGGTGAAATTTAAATTTTCACTATTTCGCCGCCCATTTCTAGGGTGTGCCGTAAATATCAGGTCTCCAGCAAAACTTCAAATCTCTGACAGTGGTACGACTTGGAAAAAGGCCTTGATAAAATGTGATCAATGACACCTGAAAAGAATCGTTACATATAATAGACGTTCAACAGTTCATTAAATTTCTGCAGATTTAAATGCAGGCCTATCAACAAGTGTCTGTGCCACTATGTAACATAGCATCATTGATATGGGCTTTCGCTTCCTCAAACCATCTCGTGTACCATTGGTGACTCAGCGACTCAAAGTTCTGCACCTACCCTAGGCTCGCCAATGCTGCCATTTTGCTGTTCGAAAAACGTTGTCTGGTCTGAGGAATCACGTTCCCAAATATATCAGGTGGATGGCTCTATACGAATATGGAAAAAACTCTATGAATCTATGGATTTCTCATACCTACAAGGAAATGTTCAAGTTGATGGAGGCTCTTTGAGAGTTTGTAAAGATGACATGAATCGGACCGTGTGTCTAGACTCTACTATGACAGATCTGCAGTATTTTAACATCATTTCAGATTTTTTTTTGCGTGCATTTATGTTTTGTGTGCATTCTGAGGACATGGATAATTCCAAGAAGATAAATGTCCCACATATCTACAGCAGCTACCGAGTGGCTTGAGAATCACTCATCTGAATTCCTTACCCTTTCTTGCTCCCTTAATGCTCTTAACATGAATATTATCGACCTAATCTAGGATGTTTTGCCTAATGGGCTGTCCTTTGAAGATCTCCATCACCTCTCACTCCCATGGCATTGTGGACTGCCCTGAAAAGTATCATGGTGTGAATTGTCCACAGAATAGCTTCATAAATTAGTTGAATCCATTCCAAGTCCTACTGTAGCATTTCTGCGTGCTAGTGGAGGCTCTACGCACGATATTAGACTGATGTACCAGTTTTTTTTCTCTGGCATTTCACTGTAGTTAGTCACTGAACTAATATTTAATAAAAGTTAAGTTTTCTTTGGAAGTTTTCATTTGGTTATTTTAAATTACCTTGGTAATAAAATTTGGAAAGGTACGCAAGATATTAAAATGTGATTCGAATACTTTCTCATTAAATGATTTTTTTAATATCCATGATTTAATCACAATATCATAAATATTTTGTAACTAAAAATTTGATTTTCATATCATACATACATGAATCTTATTTAAAGTCAGGATTAACCCAGTTTAAAATTTTGATTCAACGTTGACTAAATTTCATTATCTTAAGATACTTATGGTTTATTCCCCAAGATATCTTTTTAATATTTTTGAAACATAATCAAATAATAACTAGATAAGAAATATTTATACAATAAATTAATTTTTAACTAACATTCTGTATAGAGGGTTAAAACCGATTGGATTGAACGTTTCAAAACAAGCTCGCACACTCTTCAATAAATGTCATATTTTAACCGCATAAAACTGCCCTTCCTTTGTCTAAAATCGCCCTTAGATCATCCCTTTTCAACCGCATAAAACTGTGGACCTTGTTTTAGATCGCAAATTACATGTACAGAATTGTTTGGATATGAAATACAGATTTTTGGCATGAATCGAGCCTTTACTCTGAACTCATCGCGGTAATATATACTTCAGACCTCTTTTTTGGCGATTAATGTATATCAAAAGTTGAATAAAGACTTTAGTTGTAGTCGAAAGAAAATGTATGAAATCGATTCATTGAATTCTGCTATTACCTTTATGAGTTATTGTTTCTATATAATCTATAAGAAATCTATGTCTATATTTTTGCAACTATAGACGCTTAAACATTCGATGGATAGAGTGCCAAACTTAAAAATATTTTAAATTAGATGAGAAAATAATTTTTAATTAAACATTTTATGAATGTATTTTAAATTTAAAAGAAAATTTTACATGGTAAACCTGTGCATTATATTTTATTTATATATGTCTTTAAATTTTGTTGTTCTTGTGCTCATTTAAAGGCATGTCATTTCCGGCTATGGAAGAAAAAATCTACTTTTACCAAACGTCAAACAGAAATCCACATATTTTGTTTTAATACCGCATCGAATTTGTGCCTTCTGTTATGTGCACAGATAGACAGAAAAATATTCGATATATAAAGACATAAAGATAGTTTGTTTATATGTTTTCTCTATCTCATGAGTGCCAGGAAATTCTTTAATAACTCAAAAAATTTAACGGTTGTATTATTCCCTCACCATTTTTACATGAAAAAATAAAAAGCAAACATACAAGAAAAAATGTCATTACTAGTTCATATCTAAAATAGCATATTTCTTATTTATGTATTAGAAATAAAAATTATTATTGTCGTTATTACTCTTATAATTTACATATATATCATGAAATGCATTCGCTCTCCAAATAATTTATCGTTCATTAAGGAACATATTTATTCGAAGGAGCTAAGAAATATTCTCCAATGTAAGCAACATAAATAGTAAATGAATTTTGTTTTTACTTAAAAGGACATACTAATATTGTAGAAACTAAATAATAATAAAGTACTTTTTACTGAGAAAGCAATCTCTCTTTGGGAATTCACACTCTGATCTTTTGAGCTTTCAAACACCGATAAATCCTCATCATTAAGATTCACATTGTTTTTCTCATAATAATTTTGCTTGCATTAAAGACAAGAAAGATTATACAAAAAATTTTAATGCCTTTACAATAAATATTTAAGGATGAAATACATGAATAATGAATAATAAAAATGTGTTTTCACCGAATAAACAATAACTTTTTATTCTTTTATTTTCATATTGTTCTTTATTGTGTTCAGATTTTCAGTGCTAATTCCTGCATGATTATTTCAACGATCATAGTAGACAACAATAATCCAAAAAACATTCTTATTTTTTACAATTTGATATGTCTCAGTAAGAAACAATAAAAACTATTAAAAAGTCACTATAAAGACATAATTACATATGATATCTTATTATACATGATTTAAAATGCTTTATATATTACATAACAATTAACATATATGAATAACGATTGAATTGAAGATTAAAATTACTTTTCTCATAATAGAAGGAATGAAATTTCGAGTTATATAAAATTGTTTAATCCCAAAGGATTCCCTTGAAATTGCAAGTATAAAATTTAGATCATTTGTGTCTTAAAATATTTCAGAAATTGGAAAAAATCAATCCCCTAATCTCGGCTATTGTAAAAAAATGTTAGTTTTTACTCATCCCATTGGGGGAAACTCATAATTGAAAATGAAAAGCTTTCGTAATGATGGTTTATCCTCGTCACCTTTATAGGTAAATGAAGGGACGGGGTGGCTACATTATATCGGTGATAGGATGTATTTCCTTAGGGAATGGCTGCACCGTGGCTGGTGATGGTCTTCAGGACTCAACAACAGTTCCATCCAGTGTTATCATCGCGGTGCTCCCGGCCATTCAAATATTTCCGTGTCCATCGGGCATGTCAAAGTAGTCAATCAACGATTTTAATTTTTACTTGTGGTATATAAATCATTCAAATAATAAGTATCACAATCGTAAAAGAAATCCAAAACAGGATTTTGATAACTCTTGACATTTTAGAACTTCTTGAATTCGAGAAACATATGTATGGAAAAATGTCTGCTTATCTGTAAACCAGGTATTTCGAGAACGCTTTGTTAAATGAGCGAAATATGGTGTGTAGATTTAAAGCATCATCTGTAGATTTGAAATTTTAATTCAAAAATTTACTCTTTATGCTGTTAAACTTTCTACTTTTTTATATATAGTATATATTATTCAAATGATACAAAACAGATTTTATAGCTAGATATTTGTCTTAATATAATAAAAATATTTAGTCACCATTCACTATATGTATATAATAAACGTCAATATTTGTCATAGAAAGAAGAAAGTAATAAAATTAAATAAATATTTCGGTCACCACCACTTAGCATTTATGAGAATCTGATATTAACCAGATATTCTATAAAATACAGGGAGATGATATTAAATAACTTTCCCTGTTTTTCAATACAGCCAAAATGAATGAACGAAATGAATACCTTTCATATACAGACTGTAAAGAGCTTTGGAAAATGAATTCCGCAGAGAAAAAGTTAGTAATAATAGCTACCGGTATGAGAATTATTGGCTCTGTTTTAGAGTATATGCAAAGAAATTTGCATATTGAAATGGGTTATGTAAATTTCTTTGTGCATACGTGACAGGAGTTACATAAACTCCTTTCAAAAAGGAAAGAGAACACGACTTGTAAGCAGATCGTTCTTTACTATTGTTATATGCTTGCTTGCGATTGACACTTAATATGTTCTTAATATGGGCCCTACCTTACCTAACCATGCTTTACTGGTAAAACTGTTCTACACTAGATAGTGAAAATCCATGGTTCCTCTTAAGAAAGTTGCATACCTTGAAACAGAGCATAGATGGACTGTTTTGAGCATCGAAACTGTCAATTTACATGCAGCAATGGACAACGCCATGAAATATAATGTTCACAGGGAAGGTCGGAAAGGTGGAACAGCGTCCAGAAGATCTTAATATTGATGAATGAAAGAATATTTTCTCTGAATTTTAAAAATCCATTCATAAATATTTTCTAGCATCACCGCCGGCTTTCTGGCGCAGAGGTAGCGCGTCATCCTCGTGTTCTGGTAGTCCCGAGCTCGAGTCCCGGTTCGGGCATAGGTGCTCTTCTGTGTGCTGTCAGTGAGATGTGTGACTGTGCCCCCCTGTAAAAAGGGGTCATGCAAGCAAATGTGGTGAATGTGCTGCTAATTCGAACTCTTGGCCCTAGTTGGCTCTACTTCAAAATTAAGAGGCGCTCCTTTCGGCTTAAATCTGCTGCTGTATCAGCAAGGGGTTTGTCCATAGTCAAGTGCCATCAGTAACAACAACTCTAGCATCAATGTATTTCCCTTATAGGCGACTTTTGGCATATAGTTTTTTCTGTAGTATTCAACTTCCCATGCCATCTATGTGTGAAATGTATTTTCATTTCGTTGATTCGTTTTACCTGTAGAAGCCTCCTAATGAGGAAAGTTAATTTATGGTCCCCCTGTATACATATAACACGCATTAAATTCGTTCAAACATTTGTTTTTCATTCCATTTATTAGATTTTCTCGAAATCTAATTTATCTTAACTCCCTCTATCAGACTTTTGCTTAATTAAAACTTTAAATCTCCTGTATGAATGTTTATTCTTAAGATAACTCCTGAAAAAGAAGATTTATTCATTAATCCAATATGATATCCGGTCTTTATATGCCCACTATATAGGGTTATTATTCTAGTTTAGACCTGGTCTTTTTTTTCCAATTTCACACACTTGGCTACCATCCTCATGAACCATCTGAAATGAATTTTAATAGTTTTTCAGTATTATATTAATCTTATTAAGTTGACAATTTATATAGATCTAAATTTTTCTGGCATTTCAACAGTCCATTTAATTATAATTCAAATATCGAGACTTCTATTATAGTCAGCAATATGTGAGGTCAAGATAAGCCGAAGTATCTCTCTCATGCCAAGAAAATCCCAATATCCTAGAATCCTTTATTTCGCGCCAAAGATTGTATGAAAATGGATGAGTGGCGAGCAAATCTTGACACAAGGTTCTGCTCAATTTACTTCCTGTACCTTGGACCATATATAAAATCAGTATGACACGACTCTTCTCGAGTGTTTTATCAATAGAAATCTGATATACTCTCGACCCGCTGCTCACATCGATCCGAGTGAAATCGATGCATTCCAGTTTACGTGGATGTGGTTCACTGTTAAAGAGCTTTCGTGCTGTCTGGCTCATGGAAAATTTTGTTTATCTTTATATAAAATTTATATTTGGTGCCTCAGAAGGTGTAATTTTGGATATTTTACTTCTTATCCTGTATATATTTGTGATATGACAAGTATTGTGGATAGCTTCATAGTGCAGTGATTATGCTTAGAATGAATATTGACAACTTTAGATCTACCAATTGTGCTCGAAATTCGGTGTAGGATCGATAGTTTTGTCATCCAAGCCATATAAGAAAAAAAATTATGTATCTAATGTATTTAGCTTAATGTATTGAGGTATAGAGTACAAAAATCAGTAATTGTTTTTCTAATTTTCTGATTAGAATTTGATAGAGAATTTTTGTTTAATCAAAAAGTTTTCTTGTTGGATTATCAACAGTACCCTTGCCAAAGTATCTTTGATAATTTAAATCACCAGTTCAAGAAGCAGGAAACTGAAATCATAGTCCTAAAGGTTAACAATGGTAATAGCCTAATCCTTCCCTTATGACATACATCATTCCAGAGAGAAAGTAACTCAAACAAACAAGATTCAAATGTCCTCTAAGGAATCGAGAATCTGCTTATATATCTGATAACCTCTTATCCATGCATATGTTATGCCTCCTAATAGAAACAGAAATTGTGTAAAAATCGTATACTAAAACAAAACAAAGTAGTTTTAAATTATTTTATGAGCTATTGCATATATGTATGCATAAATGAATATTCAACAATAACTAAGCTTCAAGGAATAGGAAATTGCAACTGGACTCCTAAAGGCTAACATTAGCAACAGCCTAATCCTTTCAGTGAGAAATTAGCACCGACAAACAAGATTCATGTGTCCGCTAAGGAATTATATGGAGGATTTGGGGACTACGGCAGAATTAATATGCATCAGTTATTACATAAGCTAACGGAAAGTCTTCGGCTGGCAGTTTTGATCTCGCATTCCAAGGGATGCGAATCCAACGCCCTAACCAACAAGGATATCCCTGCCCATATGCCAATTTTCTTTCTATCTTACCAAAATTCTTTATTTGATCTCGATGTTTCAAACTATTGCTACAAAAAGTAACTCAAAATTCATACAATAATGCATGTTTATCGTATGTAAGTAACAATATGTATTAATAATAAGTAACAATATGAAATAATAATTATTTTCTACAACATTGCAATACCAGCATCTAATGAGTAATTATTATATTACATCATTACAAATACTACTGTATGATTCTGTTAGGAATCTGCAAATATTATGTAAAGACTTTATACCCATTTTCAAGCTTGGTTTCGAGTAATTTTTACTACAGACGGACAAACATTTTTCAAAAAAGTATTTTTCAGACTCAGGGAGTTCTAAAATGTAGAGATTCGTCAAAATCTCAAATTCAAATTTTTTGACGATTACTACATTTTATCTACACTAGGAATAAGAAAAAGTCAAAACGCTTCTTTTTTTATCAAAATACTTTCATTAACCTCAAGCTTTTTAATTTACAAAAAGCATCACACAATTCATATAATACATATTTAATATATGTGAGTAAATGTTTTAGAATGACTAATTATTTCCCACAACCTTACAAGGTTTCCGCTACCATCGAATTTAAGGATGCTTAATGCTTCCCCAAATCCTTCTGAAACTAGTTCCGCATATTAAGAGAGATAGTAATCACGCATTGATGTAGTATCTTGTAAATGCGGCATAGAAGGCACGTTCATTCGGAGAGGAGATAATTCTCATATTATCTATGTATAGGTGCATTATCTATGCGTATCGCTTTTGGAACCTATCAAATATATTAAATGCTTCGTTGGGCCATAGATTTGATCCTGACAAGTGCTTCCGTGGAGGAATGCGGAATACAAGAGCCACAGTTTCCGCTCCTAATACCACTTTGCCGGGCAGATTAAATCAGATTTTAAGGGATATTGCGGAGTAATTGGTAATTTGGATTAAGCTGGTATTAAGCATCGAATTTGATTCAGTTAATGTAGATTCTTACGTGCATGCTCAAATTGAACAAGTTATTCTTTTTTAAAAAATTTAATTCTTACTTGGGTCAACAAAGAAATAAATTGTTTTAGTTACTTTCTATTAAATAATTACAATTAATATAAATAAATTATTAACAAATTATGAATTTTTACAAGAATTGAAATCGTCTTTTTCACCTTAACCTGAAAAATAATGAAATCCTCGCTTTTACAGTTGAGCTACTGCCTGTTGAATTCGATTACAAACTGCTAAAACTCTATTACAGTATTAAAATAGAATTAAATTCTATTGAATTAATTAATACTTGAAAAAGATGTATTAAAATCAAAAGCCATTCTCTACTAGTTTAAAAAACGTACTTGAAATTGAGTGGATGAATAAAAAGTATTTTATTACCGAATGAAAATTTCAATCAGACTATTTAATTATATGTTTGAGAGTGCGAACTTATAGTAGGAATTGAAAAAATAAATAATAATAAGTTCATTAAAATTTTAAATAACATTCAATTTCCAATATCCAGTAATATTTTGAGTTTGTTAAGGTATATGGTTATGCTGAGTATGAACTTCTTAAAAAACATTCAAAAACTGTTAGATTTTGAAATAATTGTATATAAAAGATTGAAAAAACATCTATAAAACAAATATACAGTATTGAAGTTCCTTTAAAATACTGGAAAATGGCATTTTTAGGCACTAAATGTTCAAGTTTGTTGGTTTATCAAGTGATTTGCTTAAAATTTTGTAAATACCTTAAAGAATATATTATCTAGTTACTAAACTAAACAATAAGCTGTATTTATATACATTCTTAAAATACTCACCTTAAATTGATAGATAACGTGAAGCTGATGTTAAACTGAAAATAATCTATCAATAACATTAATACTGAATAATAACTTTAAACTGATAAATAACGTTTTTTATTTAAATTGTCAAGCACTAAAGCAACCATACAATGTTTCTAGACAAATAGATTACTTATTCTCTAGCTCAGAAACTGCAGAATATATTCTGAAATTATTATACCAAATCTGAACATAAAATTGCACATTTTCTTGTAAGGGAATTCTACTAATAATTAGAATTTGAGAAAAAAGCCTATAAAGATGTAAAAAAGCATTAAAACGCTTGTAAAATTAAACATAAAAATTAAAATAACTTCTAAAAAATAAACTTATAAACAAAAATGTAACGTTTTTTTATAAAGAAACTTTTTGAAAAAATTTGAAAAAATCCAAGTTAGCAAAAAGTGGACCATTTAACATTGTTACCTACCATAAGTGGATTTTATTAAAATTAGTTTTTTAAGAAAAGAAATGGAAATTTTATAGTTTCTTTAAAACTTTATTTAGAAATTTTTTTATATAGTATTATCTCTATAAACTTTGCGCAAGTGAGAGCAATAATTTAGCAAAGTTTTTAAAATCTGTTTTCCTTAATGTACATTAATTAGAATATTTTTCCTCAATTGTCCTATATAAATTTACTGCCACTATTTTTTTATGATTAATTATAATTTTATTATCATGAATTTATAATATTATTTCTGAAATATCTGCATTAAATGAATTAGATATTAAAGTTATATGAAAAAAAATTCTCTGAAGTACTAATCCTATAAGTAGTGATTAAAATTTATTCTATCATTTCCATGTTTTTAGAGAGCAAAGTTATGAAATAAAATAATTAATTTGAAAATTTCTTGCATTTATTTAGAAATTTTTTGAATTAATAATCATTTCAAGAAAAAATTTTAGAAGCGAAAACTTAAATAAAATATTGAAAGACGCAAGAGAAGGTTTGAAATAATTGATATAATGTAATAGTATTTCAAAAGAATAAGTGTTCTTTTATATTTAAAAAAAATATTATCTTATAGACAGAAGTTAAGGAAATTTCATTCCCCGTAATTTCCATAATTGTTTCTATAAGATAATTGTTTTTATGAAGCAATCACGCTCATTCTTTTGAAATGCTATTACTAGCATGCCGTGATTTCTAGAATGTTCTTTATAATAATGCATGTGACACTACATCTGTAAATCTATGGGGCAGAACGAATAATAATTAATCCGTTTTTAGAAAATCAAGACATCGTAATGAATTTTAATCAGGAAATTGGATCGGGTGAAAAAAGACTGATAAGGACAGCATCATAATTAACGTCACTCATCTGCAGAAATTCTGTACACAAAACTAATTAGCATCTAATCAAGTTTACTTCAACAAAAATTAGTTATTTAAATACTTAATACTGATAATTTGCATGTATTTAAATGAATCTTGAATTTAAATACCAGTAGATCTTCGATTTATATTTTGCTAATTCAGAAACTTCAATTAACAAAAATCTTGAGCTTCTTAAAAAATTATATATTCTTTGAGAACTAATAAGAGCGCAATAAGCGATAATTTGATAATTAAGTAGTAATTATCGAATTTTAATGACAGATAAGACTTTAATTAAAGAATAATCTTTCGAGTAACCTTAAAAATCTTTTCTGCTTCATCAAATACGTCATGCTGTGTTATGGAAACACAGAAGTTTTAAGTTACAATTTTATGAAATGTGAAAAATTTAAAGAATTTTATTGCACACATAATTATACAAAATTAAGAAATAAAAATGAATACAAAAACTCCTTCACCAGGTCTTTTTAAATCTAGGTTTTTTTAACTAAACAAGTTCAACTCTCCTAGTATATATTATTGTTTAATTATTTTTTCTGATTGAAACTGTTATCTGATTTTAAACGCCATCAGTATACAACATTTATTTATTTTTTGAATTCAACACTTTCATTTAATGCATCACAGTTTTTTAATGCTATATGAATGAAAGTAAAGAAATCTTTTATAAAATATCTATAGACAAAGATCTTTAAAGTAAAATATAAAGTGGAGAAATCAGACCTATAACTGAATTAGAAGTCAGGAAATCTTCCCTAATATATCTATGAACAAAAAGCTTTAATGTAAAACGAAATGTGACGAAATCAGATCAAGAATGGAATTAAAAGTCAGGAAATATTTTTAAAAGCATTTATAAACTAAGAGTTTTAATGCAAAATAACAATTAGGGAAATCAAACCTATAATTGAATTGGAAATCAGAAAATATTTTGCATAGTATCTACGGGTAAAAAGCAAATTGGAGAAATCAGAACTATAATTTAATTGGAATACAAGTTCTCTGAAATTTATAGTTATTTTAAATATATATAAAAATACATGAATTTTGCTCAAATTTTCTTCAAAAGTCTTTGCATGCAATAAATATGAATGTGTGTTCGTATTTTAACATTCTATAAGCTAGACGGTCAGACTTGCAGCTACCAAATGTTGTTTACATATATCCACTATGAAGAGTGGAAATGTTTTCTTTGGAAACTATATTTTTAAAAAATATTTATTGTAATTTTAATTAATCAAATATTAATCTGAATTCTGGTATTTTTCTTTGATAACTTTCTAACTTATTATCAAATAAAAAGAAATGTACACCATTTCAAAAGTTAAAACTTATCCTTGTAGTGATACTGATTTAATAATCTGGCAAATATTTCTGCAAAATTTTGGCAAAAATTTTAATTTTCGAAATTGTATTTTCGCAGAATTTAGATGATTAAATTGGATATTTACATTTTTAGTAACGCTATAATATTATGTGACGAAATTCTTTAAATGAGTTCGTATGTATAATAAACAGAATATTTGTAAGAAATTGAAAAAGTAAGGCTTTAACCGTTTTGTCTTCCTCTCCTATAAAAGAAAATATTTGGTTTTCGCCGGATTAGAACAAATAAAGGGCTTGATAGAATCATGAAGTTAATAAAAAGAGCATTTGAAACCAATTATAACCAGTATTCTTGATGTATCAATTAGTCTCCTAAGGTGACTATTAAATGATGATAGTGAACAGATAACTAACTCAAATGTGTGTTTCAAGAACCTTCTGAAATGTTATATTTTCTCTTTTCAATTTGTGATTTTCTTTCATATATTACCTTCCATTTTAATTTAATTTAGTCGTTCATATCCTTATTTTCATTTTCAGCAAAAATTACTCTAATGAAAGTTCTTCACTTTAAGGGATTGGACTTTTCCTAAGGCTCAAGAAATATGCGTTTGAGTAAGAGTGTTCATTTCACTATTATAAAGTTCACTTATTTCGGACGGTTCTCATGTGCTCTTTCTCTTAACATTCTTGACTATTTTCTTTCTTTAGTTTAGTTTTATTTAGATCCCGTTATTAGGCAACCCTAGGGATACTTCGGGAAGGATCTCGTAATTCTGGTCTACGATCAGATGGCGAGGACGACACTTGAGCTAATACCCCATTCTTCAAAACACATCAATGGGAGGACGTTTGGTCTTTAGGATTTAACATACAACACACCCTTTACGTGACGATTCTTCGATGGAGTCTGGTTTCAAACTTGACGACCTAAGGTTCACGAATCGGTCACTGCACTCTGTATGCATCATGCAATCTCTATCATAAAACTTCGCAATGAAACAATATTTCTGAACCATGATAGATGATGATACATATGTGTGAATAAAAAAAGCATAATAAGAAAAATTCACTATCAAATTTTTAATGAAAAACTAATCCAATATACATTTAATATCCTTTTTCTTAGGAGTAGAATTTAAATGTGAGTTTGGCGTAAGATATATGGAATTTTTCAGTAAATAATAACACTTTCAAATCTTGACCTAATTATAAGATATTGAAAAGGACGTTGTCACAAAAAAAATGAGAAAAGTTATTTTAAGAAATTTTCTTAGCGACATTATTTTCTGGAGTCAAATATACTTTTCATAAACGTTATAAAAATGTAACAATAAACATAAACAAAAAACTTTAACATTAAACATTAGCAGGAAACTTTAACAATAAATATTAACAAAAAAAATATTATAAAATGTTTAAAGGGGAATCAATTAAATCTAATTGAAATAAAAAAATTATAGTTCAACTTGAAACTTTATAGCCAACAATTTAACGTCTTTAAAAATTCGCTCACCACTTAAGCATGAAATCGTTAAAATTTAAAGTAAGAATAAGGAATAAATAAGGAACGGAATTGTAATATTATGAAAACGAGATGAAAAGGGCATCTTAGTGGCTCCGTTACCATTATATTATTTTCTTAAAAAGCAATTTACTCATTCATTATTATTTTCTAAGTCATTATTATCAATCACTTTTGAAGACAACCAAGTAAGTAAGTGAAAAGGGCATCTTAGCGGCTCCGTTACCATTATATTATTTTCTTAAAAAGCAATTTACTCATTCATTATTATTTTCTAAGTCATTATTATCAATCACTTTTGAAGACAACCAAGTAAGTACTAGTAATATTTTTTATCTATTAATAAATTCTTTCAAAAAGGTATTCGTAGAATTAAATGGATTTCTGCCTATGGATGTTTTGGTTGAAGCTCATAACACATTTAAATGAATTTGCTTAATGGACGATCTAATCCTATTAAATAGCTTGTGGAAAACAGGATCTCTCAGAATCTTTCTCTAGTATAAATTCTGCTAGCGATATTCAAAACATAAACTAAAGCTTTAGTGAAGGGTACTTTCATCGAACAAATCATAGAAATTACTTTTCTATCAAATAGTTATAAGATGAATGCTTTACCTTAATTGTATCTTCACAACAATGATTTTTTATGTAAATTGTTTAAATGCCTTAAGGCGAAGGCTTCATAAGCCAGACAGCATCCTCTGTGCGCTAGTAATTATTCCTGTATAGTGGCTATGTTGTTCGGCCATAAACACTATTGTAGTGAGTTCGGTCTTAGGGCAATCTAACCATTCATCAACAATTGTGACCGGTGACCTTAAATAAGCGACTCTCTACAGCTATTGTGGTGACCTCTATTGGCAGCAAAAGTCGTCAGGCGCATTAAATATAACATCATCAGCACCAACAACTCAACACTCTATATTATCGTTCGTCTCACCACCGACTCACTGGTGGGTGAGTATGTGGTGAAAGCTTCATAAGCCAGATAACAACCTCCCGTACACGTATAATTACTTTTGTATTGTGAATATGCCACTCCACTACAAACAATAATGTTGCGGTTTAGGACCTAGGATAATCTAATCCTTCATCAATAGGCTCTGATGATGTGATATTTTTTCTGAGAAATAATGAAAGAGGAAAATAAGCAAATGCGAAATAAAAGGAATTGAAAGCTACGAGGCTAATTCCAAAATAGCTCTATAGTTGCTTTAAAATTAGCAATTAATGTAACTGAATTAAACCTTATGTATATGTAAACTGTTTATGAACCATAATTTGTAATAATCTGCAGTTATCAGTGCCTCATGTCGATATGAAATAAAAGATTTTGCTTTAGTTTTAAAGTAATTCGCCTTATATATCATCTCATTTAACGGAGCCAGATTTAGTTTTTATACTATGGATTATTAATGTTTTTTTTTATTCTACTTATTTGTTCCACTGTTAGAGAAATAGAAAAAATAGTGAAAAGAAAGGACCGTGAAGTTTCATTTATATAAGCCTCTTTTACCGTTTCTTCTATAATGATTCTTTTGTATACTTTAAACTTTCAGTTACATTTCCAATTATAAAGAATTGTAAATAATAATTTTGCTTATAATTATATCCAGAATTTTGTTAATGATGATGTTTTATAAACTTCATGGTTTTAATGGCTTTTTATTTTTATGGTTGACGAATATATATATATGGTTTATATGGTTGACGAATCTAGGGGGCATTTACCTAGCGAAATATGTATGCAATATTCTTGAGTACATACCCTCTACTATTTTCTGTTTTCAAATAGTAGAAGATTCAGTACAAAAAAATCAAGAAGCAATTTTCTTGACTAGTTACCCATTTATTCACATCGAGCCACTCCTCATTTTGTACAACTTCGTTAAGCTATTTTATATCACATTCTCGAATATTTATTACAGGCAATACAAATTATTTCCTTTACAACCTACTAATTCCATAAGAAACTTGCTGAGTTTCCTCGTGATCGTTAAAATAAATTGGTTCTGAATTTACTCGTTAACTACTGATCGCTCCTACTTCAAGTGAACATCTACTTTTATAGACTGCAAGCCAACAAGAGATAGTTCCTACCTACTCTTTAAGACCACAAGAATACGCTGCAATCTGGGGTTTGGAAAGGAAACTGATCCTGACAATAATAAACATATTACAGAGAGGTAAAAATTCCAATTATCTATTTATTAGAACTATTTTCAGCTGGATGGACCTTTTTTTCCAATTCAGTTCCTTAATTACCTTTAACATTAGAGCTTTTTCGCACACCTCTATCCAAAATCAAACTGTATCTAGTTTGCTATCTACTATGTTAGTTAGATTACTTGTTTATTATTCATACAAGTCTATTCAAAAAGATGGTACAAATTTAAAACATTTATTTCTGATGAGATAAATGCCTTATACCATTGGATGAAGGGAAATTGAAAGTTTTATTCTCTGCATTCAAACGAATTTCATTTATTAGGCGGTAAACATCGAATTGGAAATCAATTCCTCCAGCTCAGTCTATTTCTTATGAAATAATTAGCCTCTGATTATTGAATTCATTACTGTAGCAATTCAGCCTTTCAGATCCTAATACAAAGCAAGCATAGATTTCAAGTAATCACCATACATTTAACTGAAATCTTCCGAATTCATTGTTTTATTTGTTTGTGGACTTTCTATGGTAACTTTAGAAAGTAGTTTAGATACTAACAATATTTTCATTGGACGTGCCCGGATGTCTATTATCTCTCATTTCACATACGCACATTCCGGTTGCAATTTTCTTGTATTAACTGCAAATTCATATATGTAAGGGATCTATTTATTGCCTTTAATCAAATAATGCTGCATTGTAATTTTGATATTACTCCTGTGCACATTATAGCATAATGAACGATTTTTATGTATGCATACCGTGTGGTTAAAATTAAACTAACAATACTAATGCACTCGTATATCAGTTTCTACTCAATGAAATTTTTTATATACATACCACGTGTTTAAAATAAAACTAACAGCACTCAGGCATTTGAAGCTCAGTTTCTTCTCAATGGATCTGAACAAAACGTTTCTGTATATTCTTTGTTGTTAAAATTAAACTAAAAGGGCACAATTACTTGTAACTTAGTTTCTATTAAACAGATTTGAAAAAACATCAGAACATGAGGGAAAAATATCTTTTGGAGGAAAAAAACTTGAAAATGTCTTATTCTGTAATGAATATTACACTGTAATGAAATGCAAAAAAAGGATAACTGTTTAAACTTAAAAGATTATACTATTTCATTTATTCACATACCTGTACACTCTATGCATATGCTTTTTTGTAAAAAAAATATGCTGAAGTTTAGTTTAGTTATATTAACCTCTTGTTTTATATAAACACTTGGGCCATTTTGCGACGGACCTCGTAATTTTGAACAGCAGACAGGCAACGAGGATGACGACTGAACCGGATCAATTCTCCAAATTTCCCCAAAAGTGGGAGAACCTTCGACCCTAAAGAATTTAAAGCGCAACAGAGTTTCTTTCACGACGGTTTAGGTCTCGAACCAATTGCAGAGTTGGGGCCTAATTTAACAGTATTGACTTTTCTAAAACCGTATTGACTTTTCAATTCTTTTTTATTCCATCTCCAGAGATACGCAGCGGGGTAAAACAACAAGAAGAAAATTCACAGGGCTTGAAAACAAATGTAAAGAATAATTTAACACCGGTTTTAATAATAATTTCAGACACCGGTTGACTTCTAACAGGAATTCTGATACGCGTTGACCTTGAAAAGAGACGCTCGGGAATCCTTTAAAAGAATACACTTGAATAAAGGATTTATTATCCATATAATGGGTACATGGAGTAGCCAATGGCGAATTATCTTCATAATACTTCATTTGATTTATTAAAACGAATAATAATTTATTATTATTACAACGTTTAATTATTAAAACGTTTAATTTATTAAACGAATTAAACGATTTATTAAAACGTTTAATTTATTAAACGAATAAATAATAAAACGAATAAATAATAGAACATTCTAGAATGAAGTTATTATGGACTAAACTAAGCCGAAATTTTGGATATTAATTACAATTAAAATCAGAGTTTAAAATATCATTACATATGTATGTATATTTGTGTATGTGTGTCCAGCATTACATTTACAACTGCACATTACACTTTTCATATAGATTAAAGTTAAATTCTGTCGAAATTTAAATAGCACTCTTTTTGTATTGAAAATATTTAATTTCCCTCTTTAATTTATCTCAAAGATATTTCCTCGTCATTAATTAGCCGGATGGAATATCAATAACATAAGGCTACCATAAACCGAGAATAACGCAACCGTAACTGCTGGGGCTGATTATGTAGACAATCTGACGCCTCAGGGCTTAAGCGGACATAAACTTTATGCATTTTAATAACTTTTCAAATTGGAACTTTTCAATTTCAGGAAACAGTTTGCCATATTATCGGCATTAAATGGGGTCTCTTTTAAAAGCTAATGCTTGCGAAGGACTCGTAAAAGACGCAGTAAATTCCTCACCCAATCATTAAAGATTTCCCTAAACTATGGAGCAAAAGTTCATATTGCCTTTTATGAATTTATTTAGTCCAGAGATTATGCTTAAGCTCGAATTCACCAGTCAGTTGACTTGCATAAGATTTAGAATTCATTTTAAAGTTAAACCTTGAGTTCAAGTATCCATGAAATGATTTGAAAGAAGGGCTTATTAAACAGGTGTCTCTTTCATTTGATGAGAAAAAAAATCGAAAAGTTTTTGGGAGAAAATGGATGATTTCTTTTAAAATTAGTTGCAAGTTGCTTTTAAGTTAATCTGAAACTTTATTTTTCCGCCGCCCAAACTTGCATTAAGTTAGATTTGACACTTTTTTAAAATATAATACGCAGAATATATATTTTTTGTTTCTACTAAAGTAAAATTAAATGGATTTTTGTTTCGATTACTGGAAAGCAACTTTGACTCATACTAACTCATACTCATACTGACTTTTATACTAATTTAAAAAAATGTATGGGAAAATAGTTAAAAACATAATAAATTGTAAAATAATATGGAATGGACATTTTAAAGAAAAAAGTATAAAATCTAGCTATTAAAGTTTATATTTTTTAAAAAGTGCATTTTGCAATACAAATAATAAATTTGATAGCAGTTTCTCCTGAACTTGCTACATAGTTACTTTCCATTACTAAAAAATTTGAAAAAGTAGTCTACTTTAAAAATACTTGTAAGCCAAATGTATCCAAAGCAAATTGTTATGTTAAGAATAAATTAAGGATTTTGTCGTGTTATGAATCCCTAATATAAATAAAATGTGATGTTACTCTGAATGCTTGAAAGAGAAATTTACTGATATTTTTATGGAAATCATGTAAATAATCTCAAACTTTGTTTGCAAAATTAAAGGTTAAGGAAAATGCAAGAATAATGATCCTATCTTTATTGGAAGGTGATATCTGAACAATTCCTTTTGCCAACTTAGTATAATAGGTGAAATATACTGTTTGTTAAATATGTCTAAAACAAAAAATAATGGTGATATAATATAATCTGATGATACAGTAAATGCAACTGCAATTTTTCCCATCTACCAAACTAGACATTTAATTGGCGTCTATATAAAACTGACATCCTATGTTTCTATAACCATATGACGTCTGTAATAACCATCTGCTGATTTCCTCAATTTTTAAGAACATAAATCTTCTGACAATCACAATTTTAGTCAAATTGAATTTCAGGAGATCTCTCGAGTGCATTTTGTGCACAATCCTGCTGTGGTTATGCATTTTATACATAACTGTTTCCTTCGTAATGTTTCTTTTATCGAGTTTTCTCCTTAGTGTTTCTGTTAGAGTGTTTCTTTCATAAATAGGGATCACTTTGAAAAAAGAATAATGCATTCACTTTGGGTATTTTTGTATTGTCATTCTGGTAGTCTGTAATGAGAATCGGAAAATATACTGTGGAGAAAGTAATATCTACTTTTTGAAGATATTACTATAATTAGGATTGTCTATTCTAATAAATAGGATTGTCCATTGTAATAATTAGTATTGTCTATTGTTATAATTAAATTGTCTATTGTAGTAATTATGATTGCTTATTGTAGTAATTATGATTGTCTATTGTAATAATTAGATTTCTATTGCAATAATTAGATTGTCTAAAGTAATAATTAGGATAGTCTATTGTCATAATTAGGATAGTTTTTTTTGTAATAAATAGGATTGTCTATTGCAATAATTAAGATAGCCCATTATAATAGTAAGGATAGTCTAATTTAATAATTAGGATTATCTATTGTTATAATTAGGGTTGTCTATTGTAATAATTAGGATTATCTATGGTAATAATTAAGATTGTCTATTATAATAGTTAGGATTGTCTACTGAATATCTTAATTAGTACTTTTATTACTTTGAATACGTAATATATAAAGAAAAAATTGTAATTGTCACAAAAATTGAGCCTGGAAATTCTGACGAATCTCCAGATTTCAAATAGCCTTGAAATCTCAAGACTAATTTTAAGAATCAGGTCAGTCACCCTCTTTCTCTTTTTATGTTTTTATATAATATTTATCAAAGTGTCAAATAAATCAATTCAAAAGATGTCATCTCTTCGGCTGCACGAATACAAGCAAAAACGACAACTACAAAAGATAAAGAGAGAAAGAAAATTTAGCATCAAACTTTAAATATGCATTAGATTTCATCGTTTATTTTATCAATCTATATTTTAACGTGCGTGAAAACGCAAACGCTCAAAAACATGAAGGTTTAATACAAGAAAATTCTGAATTCAGTTTTAGAATTTAGGGGGTAAAATACATCAAAATTAGAAACCTAATCATTTACAAAGTTGATTGTATGATCGCCTACATTCGTGTGTATGCAAACATACAAATTCAAAATTGCAATGACTGTAATAAATGGAATAGCAGACAAATTTCAGGAACCTGAAATAAAATTTTAGTATTCATGGTATTCACAGCCTTTCTAAGTACCAAAATTTCATGCGGAATGAAAGATTAAAACGGCATCACTGCGGACTAATAAAGTTTCAGTTGCTCTGCCATCACGTAGAAGTAAAGATTTTTCCTCATTGAAGCATTAATGTAACAATGCTCTTTGAACATGATTTGCTTTCGAATTTTAGGGAAAGAGGATTTGTGATTCAGAACTCTGTTTAAGTAAATAAATCCTTCTTTCTTAGGAATTCATATTAAATAGGACAATACGTTCCATTCAGAAAACAAATTTATAAGGTAACTTATTATTTATAATGTAGACTTCTTTTTGGAAGAAAATTGAGCTAAAACATTGTGTATGGCTAAACTTCAAACATTATTGAAAATGAGATCTAGCATTATTAATTAAGCAATTAATTTAATTACATTTTCGAAGACTAACTACTGGCCTATAATGATGACGTTTCTTATCTTCATAGGACAGTAGTTAAACTGTTCTACTGAATTACTGTGTAACGTATGGAACTAATGCTGTGTCTATAGTTTTAATAGGCACCACATATATAACAATATGCTTTCAGCGTTTGTCTTATTTCTCTGAAAGTTATTCCTCTATTGCGCCTATTTTTTCTTTATCTTCTGACAAAATCCTCACCACCCTTGATATGATGGCACAGTATGCTGCATCTCAAGTTCTTCACCAGTTTTGGTTATGATAATTCACAGGTTTGTAGATTTCGTTTATATTAGTTTCTACTTCGTAATATTGCCCAAAGACATTATCTAATCTATTGAGTGTTCAAAGGAACTTGGTAAACCTCTTGGAGTCTCACTCGACAGTAGTGTTGAAAATTTCTTCCATGCTAATATAAGGATAGCTTTTAAACAAACTCACAGCACAGATTAATGCTGCCCAATTTTAACATATGACTTCACATTGCCTCTCGTTGCATCAAACATCACTCGTTAAGCAAGTCAAAGTTTCAATTTTTTTTTCTTTATAAGAGATGAGCGTTAAACAAGCCACGTTTATTTATTTTGCTTGTTTGTGCGAGCCACATTTATTTAAATTTTTCTTTGCTCATTATGCAACTCACATTTCTGAAAAAAAAATTATTTTTTGAGGGGAAGGGGGGGTTGTTATGTGAGGCGTCTGTTAATCGGGTCATGCTTATTTAAATCTAAATTTGCTCATTATCCGAGTCACATGTAAATTTTGTATGTTTGTTATGTGAGATTTTATTGTACCAATGATTGTTTGCCTCTATTTTGTGTGCTCATTATGCGAGTCACGTTTATTTAAGTTTTTCATTGCTCATTATGCGAGTTGATTTCATTTAAATTTTGTTTTACCCATTATGCGAGTCACGTTTATTTGATTTTTGTTTTGCTGATTTTGCGACTCACATTTCTTAAAATTGGGGTGGGGTGTTATGTGAGGCATCTGTTATTCGAGTCATACCTATTTAAATTTAATTTTGCTCACTATCCGAGTACATTTATTTAAATTTTGTGCTCGTTATGTGAGATTTGATTGTACTAATGATTTTTTACCTCTATATTGTATGTTCATTGTGCGAGTCACATTTATTTGAGTTTTACTTTGCTCATTATGCGAATCAAGTCCCTTTAAATTTAGTTTTGCTTATTATGTGACTCGCATTTCTTTAAAGGAGGGGAGGATATGTGAGGCGTCTGTTAATCGAGTCAAGCTTATTTAAGTTTAGGGTTCTCACTATCCGAGTCAAATTTATTTAATTTTTACTTTGTTCCTTATGCAAGGTTTGATTGTTCTAATGACTGTTTGCCTCTAATTTGTAGTTTTTCTTTAGAGATATGTAATTTGCATTGAATATCTTGAATATGACAAATATGCATATTATATGAGAAATTTCATAAATATGTAAATCAAAAATAAAATTTGAAGGATTAATATGCTATAAATATTTTGATTCATGATTCTTTATTAAATAAAACTAGTATAAATATTTATTATTAAAGAATATTATTCATTGTAAAATATTTAATATTTTTTTAAGTTTACAACATTTTTAGTTTTTGTTAAATTTGAATTAACTCATAATGTGTATTGTAGTTTTTTCAATATACATACTTCACATTGTTGATTTTATTCAGTAATTAACCAATGTAAATTTGTAAAGTAATCGTTGTAATACATGAAAATGATTTCATTTCAATAGGGATACTCAAATTAACAGTAGATTAAAATTCCATTGAGAAGTAAAAGTCAAAATGATGCATAAATAATTTTCTAGGTTTTTTTTCCTCCTTCGAGATACCTAAGAATGCGAAATTTCCAGAACAAAAACGGAAATGGTCTAGAAATTCTGTTTTCCCACGAGTTGAAATATCTGAGTATATTTCATTTATTAAGGATAAAACTAGATAATATTACTAAGAATCGATAAATCTGTTCACTAATTATGTTTAGGATTCATATTTTTAATTTTTTTTATTCAAGATTTTTTTTTACTTTTTTGATAAATTTTTCATATACTTTTCCTTTTAAGTTTCGTTGAAAAATGGAAAGAATTTAGAAACATTTATGCTCATAACAAATCGTATTAAAAATAAATATATGCTAAAAATAGTAATGCTTAAAAAAAGTCGTTACTATTTCCTTAAGGAAAAATATTTTAGTAAATTGAATAAAATATTATTATGTACAAAAATTTTTTTGTTCAACTGCCTAACGGCTAACCCATGAAAATCTTGAACTTACCTGAGTTTAGACGTTCTGTTTAATTTTTTTTCTTTATTAACTCCAAAGAAAATAAAACCAACCTTTATTTAATATAATTTTACAAGTATTGGATGTTTGCGTCATATTATATCTGCTCTATTCAACTATTTATATGTTAGAATGTATTAAATACAACATAGATTAACTTATCAATATTTTGAATATAAAAAATAAATTATAATGAAATCTGTTACGCATATTTCAATGTATCATGCCAGAACATCATTTCTTGAACGACCAATCACAATTTACTCTTGCAAGTTAAATTATATTTA
>JAOUZG010029298.1:665792-707880 GCA_026289955.1 Argiope argentata | reverse complement strand
ATATGTATTTCCTAGTTTATGCCTTAAATCCTAAACATTTATGATTATTTTCAAGCGACTATTTTTAAGGAATACTTGCTTTAAAGATTGGACCAATTCTAATTTCAAAATATCTCAATAATATCCATGAGTATCCATACTGAATCATGTGTATTATAAAGCAGGAATCATGTGTAACACAATATCATGTGCAAAGAAAATCCAGATTGAAATCTTTGATTTTAATAAAATGAGATAGATATAAATTCGAGAATTTTTTTAATTAGTTGTAACGGAAATTTTAATGAAATATAATCTTCACAAATTTCATTTGATAATTTCACTAATTAATGCATTTTATTTATTAGAAAATAATGAAAATGCATGATATCTTTTCTCAGGGATTAATTATTTCTTTTGTAATGTCGAAAGTTCCTATAAATAAGCCAGAAACGAATAATTAATGATAAAATAATTTTTCATTTTAAAAATATCATCTGTACTTTAGATGCTTGAACTGTTTTTAGGTTAGAGTACTTTTCTAGTGAGCATTTACCATTTCAGTCAGAAAAAAGTACATCAAACTCGAATTTTTAATTTTCATAGAAATAAAAATCAAAATTTTTATAAATAATAAAAAATTCAAAAGGAAGGAAATGATTTGCAAATGTTCACATAGCATTAATTTTTCACAATCTTCTTTAGAAAGATGTTAGATAATTTATGCGAATATTAATGGCCATGTTCGTCAACTCAGCCATAGTTAATGAATATTAATTGAATAATTCTCTGATTTGTTTGTATTTAATTTATTCAGGTTTTCTTTTTGAGTTGGCATATGGTTTATCCCATAAATTAGATGAATCAAAATATCCCGAATGTTTAATGACTTGGTTGCACAAAAAAATTATTAAATAAATGTTGTTTATGTGGATGGGGAATTAGAATTTATAAATTATTTCCTAAATAATTTGATTAATTTGACTAGAATTAGATTTTAGACATATTTGTTCTATTTTCTTATTAAATACAAGCATTCTGAATATTCATAAGGAATAATTTTGCGCTGGAGCATATATAATAACTGGAAAATTCTAAAATTCCATTTTGGAAAAAATCATATGTAGAAAGATTTATATCTCCAAACTGTAGCTTCATAGATTAGATTATTTTTATGTTTAAAAACTACTCTTAATTACTTATTAGGAATATTATGCTTGCAAATACAGAAATACAATTCCAGTAAAACACTACATGCCAGGGACATTTTAAAATTATTTAGATTATTGGACAACTTAATAAAAAAAATTAACATCTACAAATAATTATTTTTATGTTATATATTTCGATGTCATAAAAAACCATTGTTTAACTGTTGATTAGTTTTCACCTAAAACTTTAATTTAAGTTTTGAAACATTTTTGACATTTTCTGTTGGAGAAATACTTACTCATAAATTTGGAAGTTTAGGACCGAAGGCTTGATCTCTACAGCATTTTGAATAAACTTTTCAGAATTTATCTATCACATAAGACTATTTGTTATGTAAAATATGACATCGGGCATTTTTAATAAATATATTTAATAATACCATTTTAACATTTGATAAACCTGAATAAGTGAGACTAAATTTTGATTTATTTGGTAATAGATTGAATTTTGTGTCAAAGAAACTTAATCTCCAAGACATGATTTTGCATCATTTCATTCTAAAAACAGCTGTTTCAAAATCACATAGGTTGTTTGTTATATCAAAGCCGTAATGATTACAACAAAAAAAACCATTGTACTTTTCCGTTAACCGGTCGATAGTGAAAAATCGCCAAATAAGGCCACATTTCTTACAGCGAGTTTAAAGCAAAACAAAATCGCCAAATATTGTAAAATTTTGCCAAATTTCTTTCGAGGTTTTTCCCTTGATCCCGGTTAACGGAAAAGTACAAAACCCAAACTTAAAAAACTGAATATTGTGTCCAAGTTTGGTCTTTTCAATTAAAATACATAATGGCTATTCTTACATTCCATAACAACTGAAAAATTTACTAATTCAATTAAAGTTTTCCATATTTGAATTTGTATTTTTCGCAATTAAGAAAAACCTTCTAATTAAAGACATAAAAAAACTTGTCAACTAATAAAAAAGGACAAAATATTAAATAGAGCTGCCGAGTCCATTTTCGAGAAATTTCTATTTATAATTTTTAAGCTTTAATCTGTTGTAATATTCTATTAAAATACAAATAAAAATGATTTAAATCAAAGGAAAGAATATATGCTTATTTTTTGATAAGATACTAATTATGTTCCAAAGCAAGAGATACAAATAACGAAGCCTTCAAATCTTTTCAGAACAATACCTCTTTAAGTTGGAGGACAAGAATTTGCTACTCAATGATAGAAATTATTGTAGAAACAATGTAGTTACTTACGATACTTGACCTGTGAAATGATTGGATATTAGTATGTTCTATAAAAGTTATCCTAAAATTGTAATTCAAGCATTGTTTTTTAAAGAGATGAGCATTGTTGTTTGGTTTCAAGTTCCGATCCCATCCTCTTTTAAATAACCTGATTGACGATCTCCTCAAAAAGGAAATAGAGAGCAAGAATTCCTCTCAATCTCAGGAAGTCAACAATGCAGAAAACATCATCTGAAGAATGCATCTGCCGTGGTGATTATTTGGTTCAACAAAAGATATTATCACATCATTCATATATTATCATTATTCGAGATACTGAGGAACCAGTTGGAAGTGAAATGCAAGCGGTTGAGTGGAATACGATGGGAAAGAATCGCATTTTACGAAAAGCCATTATCTTGATTAATGGAAATACTTGGAGGGTGAAAATTTGTTTGTGTAATTATAGATGAGATTTCTGCTATAGGGAAAAGAGATTGATATCTCCAATATTTACCATCGAGGGGTTCCAAATTTTGAAATTTCTGCTTGAAGGGAAGACACAGCTAAAGCTTAATTGAAATGGATATATATTTCTGAGAAATTGCTCAATGTAGCATGAAAAGTGAAATCACTCCTTTTATAACTATGGTTAAGTGGAGATTTTCACCTATTATACTTGTATCACGTGCAATATAATCATGTGAATACATAATGTTGTTTCCATTAGGGTTTTTGAATAGTTAAAGTAAAGAATAATTGTAGCTCGAAATCGCGTAGGCAATATTAATCAACTTCTTTAATCGCACATATTTTTAACTGCTTTAACCAGTATTACATTATTATTATGTATGCTTTGAAAACAGATGTTTTTAAAAGTTTGACCAACTTTTACCAATATTACTTTCTTATTACGTATGCTTCTTTGACAGCAGATGCGTTTTTAAAATCTTGACGTAAAACTGTGACATTAAAGCTGTTAATAGCTGTTATTTGATCTCAAAATCGACCGAGCTACAAAATTTCGTTTGCCAGCTAGAGAAATTGAAAAGGAAAGTTCAATATATTCAATACCATATTTAGACTTAATTTTATATTTATCTTCAAAGAATAATTTGAAAGGCAAATATAACGAATAACAAATAATAATATCTTAAAGGAAACACCCAAAATCAAAAGTCTAAATCAGAGGTAATTAACAATTAAGGAGATACCTGTAAATCTCTTTCAAACTAACATTCAAATTTCTGTTGAATAGAATCCAGATTCCTCCAATTATTGCAAATAAATTAGTGACAAACTTCGAGAACATTTATTGACTTGGATTTGAAAATACAAAAAATTTTAGTATCATTCCTTTTTAAAAAATATTATCTCCGAATTCGCCTAAAGAATTTTGTAAAACACCACATATTATTTAAGCTATATAAAAGATAAATTAATCATATAAAAGTTAATTATTTCTATAGGATGTTGATCCTAAACACGAGCTCTGTAGTTGTTTTACACCCGCTTTATTTCTCTCTCTAATACATGCATGCATGTCTGTGTGTGTGTGGGGGTGGGTGGGTGCGTGTGCGTGCATGCCTTAGATCGTTTAAAACCAGTTTAAGTTGGTAAATGACTTTAAGACAAATAATGACTGGAAAATAATGATGTTTTCACATGGTAACTTGCAATTTGTGACCATAGATTTCATTTCTGATACTAATTCTAAACTCAGCATACACTAATTCAAGAAGGCTTAAAATGACGTTGTAAGAAATAGGAAAATATATTCACTTGAACCATGCATACAAAACATTTCTATATATTTCAATAAACAATTGATAATTATTTTTTTCTTGATTAATATTTTGGAATGCCATAACTGAATTGTAAAAATTCTATACAAATTGTAGCTTTGAAAAAAAAATTAAAATTTCAGCTTTCAAATCAATACATTTTAACAAACTTCACTTTAAGAGTCTCCACATTTGTAAAAATGCTTTCATATTATTACATTTTAACTATTTTCTTTTTTAATTCATTCCATTTTTTCTAGCATGTTTTATAAAATGAGGTTAAAGTTATTTAATTTCATTTACCTTTTCTTCTTCCAGTTCAGTAAAACATCTCATCATTTCAACAAAGTATTTCTGCCGGCTTGCTGGCACAGGGGTAGCGCGTCTGCCTCGTGTTCAGGAGGTCCCGGGTTCGAGTCCTGGTTCGGGCATGGTTGTTATTCTGTGTACTATCTGTGAGATGTGTGAATGTGCCCCCCTGTAAAAAGGGGTTGTGCAAGCGAATGAGATGAGTGTGTAGCAAAAGTCGTACTCTTGGCCCTAGTTGGCGCTACTTGAAACAAGAGACGCTTCACTCGGCTTAAATCTGCTGCTGGGTCCAGCAGCGAGCTTGTCCATAGGCAAGTGCCATTAGAAACAACAACAACAAGTATTTCTTTTAGAATGTTTTATCTCAATAGATTCACCCTTAAATGAACCATTATTTGTTTTGAATTAAAAAGATTGTTTATTAGAGGAAAATAGTCATAGGTTACGTGAAAAATGAATAAAAGTAAATCCATGCAAAGTATGGTATATTTATTTCGAAAACTTTTAACTTATTGACTTTTAACAGCCTAGAGTATTTTCCCAAAAATCTAGCTCATATCTAATATAATTTTCAGACACGACCTAAAACATTGATTTCTTACTTGACAACAGAAGACAAATATTTTAAAAAATGGATAGATAACTCCTCTATAGGGAACTCGACAACAGAAACTATCTCTTCAAGCATTACACTGAACACGTAAGTATACCACATTTAAATACAAAAAATATAATAACGATATAACTCAACGTTAAAATGTATGTCGACTTTTTTCTTTATAATAATTTATTGCCTGGGGATATTAAAGTTTTTTTTAAAAAAATTAAGGGGAACTGGGTGTAAACAACTGGAAAAAATATGCATTTAAATGTTAAAAAACGAATAACTGCGCTTGACAATTTGTAATACATTCCACTGACAAACTTCAAGTGAATATACCCATTAGAAGGATATCAAAGTCTGTTTTTAATATTCTTTCTCATCCTGATTTATAATGACTGAGATTGCAAGTCGTTTCAGTTAGGAAAAGTCCCTATACACCGCTGAAGAGGCGATATGATGAGCAATTCTTCAGCTGCATTAGATTAGATCAACAAAAGATCTTATTGTGTTTTGATGCGTTATCATAGTTCGGGGATAAATTACGAACTAGCTTCCTTCAACCCAAATCAGTATTCAAGAGCTTTAATATCGAGATTGGAGATAGGAAAGAAAAGATTGGAATTTCAGGAAAATTCATCAAAATGATTAATCGAAATAATTGGAACGCGAAGAGCTGCTTCTTTAATTACAGGAGAAGTCTCTATTTTGGAGGAGAGAGATCGAGATCTCTAATATTTACGATCCCTGAATTTTATTTTCACATTTTCAGTTCGTAGTGAAGTATCGATGGAAGAGGACTGAAGAGAGCTTGTTTAGTAGAAATGTTTACGATACGATGACATGATTGAAGTCAGAGTTTCATAATTAATTATTTCGCAATAAGAGTCTTTCTTTATTTTTAATAGAATAGCTTTTGCGAAGTATCTTCCAAGCTATAATTTTTTCATTTGGTGTTGTTTGGATTTTAATGTAATAGCACTGTGTCTCAGAAAATTTTACAATAGGAAAAAAATAAAAAGGCAAAAACATTATTATAAGCAAATAAAATTATTTACATATAACAGCTATTATATCAGGTATAAATTGTTTCCAATGATAGAGAAATTTCAGTGTATATCGCATGGAAAATTTCATATTTTAGAGAAAAAAAGTAAAAACATGTAATCTTTCAAACTATTATAATTTCTGCATTTGTAATTACTTGAATTCTGATGTAATAACACTGGTATATCGCAAAAATTAAGAATATGAAACGATAAATAAAAAACAAAAACATTATTATAAGCAGATAAAATTAGTTGCATAAAATGAATATTGTATAACGTAAAAATAATTTTCATTGCAAAGGCATTTTCAATGTATATCGTATGTAAACGGTTATATTTTAGAAAAACAATCTAAATAAGGCGAAATAATCTTTCAAACGGTTATAATTTCTTCATTTGAAACTGTTTGAATTTTGATGCAATATCACTGGTGTAACTCAACACTTAAGAATAAGAATCAATACGTAAAAAACAAAAACGTTATTTTAAGCTGATAAAATTATTTGCATAAAATATTTATTGTATGACAAATAAATTGTTCCATTTGAAAGAGTATATCGCATGGAAAAGATTACATTTTAGAGAAACAGATGAATTAATGGGGATAACCAATTCCTTTGGTTTTATTTCATAAGTTTAAATTCTTATTTAAATTTAGCTTTACAGAAGTATCGGCATTTTGATGTCGTCAATTACGTATTTTATCCATCAAGAGTTTTTATAAGATGTTTTTATTTGTGCAACAGGTTGTCTAGAGATCAATAATCATCTTTAACAAATTAAAAAATTCATATCACAATTAGAACAAATTTCAGATTAACTTATTCCAGAGTTAATATATATTATTTTTAATGACGATAAAATACTGAATGATATATAAGCACGTATTTTGAAATTCATTTCAGTGAGCACTTTTTCTTAGATTAGTTTTTAAAACATCAATACAGATTTTTATACAATCCTCATTTGGAGTTAAAAATGATTCTACTTATGTCACTATACTTTGTTCTAATATATGATATGAACGTGAGCTGCCATTTTTATTGAATCTTTCATGTAGTTTCTGAAGATATTTTTATTAATTAATCCTTAGCATGCTATTAAAATTCTAGTACCTAAAATATTGAATGCTTATTTTGGACTTATTTTCAAGAACTTCATTAAAAGGTAATTGAAAAATACGAAATAAAACTTTGTTGCTTTTCCGTTAGCTGGGGGGGGGGAATTAAAAATTTTGTCGGGTGGCAAATATTATAGAATTCTACTAAATTTCTTACAGAGATTTTAAAGCTAAAAAAAATCGCAAATAATGTAGAATTACGCCAAATTTCTTTGGCGATTTTTCACTGCCACCCGGCAAATGGAAAAGTACCGTTAAGACTATATAACAAATTTGGTGCATCCAATTGAAAATGCTTTTGAATTATCATATTTAAAAACAGTCAGACATGATTCCATAAATGCGTTTTTCGTATTCAGGGAGTTCAAAAATGTGAATATTCGTCAAAATCTCGATTTAGAATGTTTATTATTATTGTACTACTTATTTTTTGTAATGTTTTGTCTAACAGGAAAAAAAATTTGAAAATTTGGTACAATATCAAATTTGATTGATGATTTGCTTCTTTCATTTTCCTATTTATATTATTTCACAAATGATCAAAATATATTCATACAATCTCAAAATAGTCATTTGAAAAGATACAATCTTATAAAATTCGAAACTCTATTCGTTGGATTATGTAATTGGTATAAGTAAATTAAATTTCAATAAAATATGCAATTAATATGTACACGTAATAATATGTCATCTGTAATTATGTCTTAAGCATATTTTTTTAATAATTATTATATTCATTTACTCAAAAGAAATGTCAAATACCAAAAGATAATAATTCTTTTTACGTTTTTGATAATCCTTTAAATAAGCTTTGAAAATCTGAATAGAACAAAGAACATTTTTTAAAAAAGCATGAACAAAGAATTATTAATTTTTTAGAGAACGCAATTTTATTATTCCTTATTCCCGTATTTCATCCTTGAATATTCAGTACAATGGGTTTAACATTTTTTGTCTAACATTTTTTGTCTATAAAGCATGTGGAGTTAATGTCAAGAAAACACTGTAAATGTTAATAATTAAGATTTATCCGTGTTTGTAGGCGCAAAAGCTCTGTGTTTGTATTCCCAAAGAGAGTTATTACATGCTCTGTAAAAAATATTTTATCATTATCTAATTTTACATTATTTGTAAGTCTTTTAAAGTAAATAAATTTCTTCTTCATTTACTGTTTTTGCTTTGTACATTGTTGGATATTTCATTGTTCTTTTAAAAAATATATTTCTTTATCAACGATGAAGAAATATATTCTTTAGAGGGAATGAATTTCATGTTATATGTGTAAATTATTGTAATAATAATTCTAATAATAATTCATTTTTATAATATTTAAATAAGAAATACGGGATCTTTCCTTTGATGGATATGACATAGAAAAGCCATTTTCGTTTTTATTTTTGAATTTTATTTTCTCGTATTCAAAGTAAAAAGTAAAATATGTAATATATGTCGAAAAATTTGAGTTGTTAATGAATTTTTAAGTTGAAATGACATCAATGAATTTTCACGTTACTAAAATGCACATTTGATATTATGTCTGGTTTTCTGTCTATGTAAACGATAACTCAAAAATGTTTTGAGTTAGATTGAATTTCGTTCAGAATAAACAATTATTTCTGTCAATGTTTGATCAACTTAGATTTCTATTCCATTGACAGAAATGCCATATCTTTAAGTGAGCACACTAACTACAAAATTCGACGAAATAAATAGATAAAATATGGTGTGCAGTTTTAACATGTAAAATATTTATTTAAATTTAGAATACATCCATAGAATATTTAATTGAAACCTATTTCCGCATCTAAAATTAAGTGTTTTCTTAAGTTTGAACTTGATTCGTCTAATGTTTGAATATTTGTATTTACACATGTATGTCGTCACAATAACTCAAAGAAATTTGATATGTTAGTTTATGACTGCTATTGACCTTTTGTGAAATTTTGATGCCGTTTTGCTGCCAAAAAAGCGGCGAAAATATAAATAATGCTACAAACCTGTAATGTTTCTTTTCAGCATGAACAGTCTCATTTTAAGAAAGACCTTTTTCGATCAGCCCTGTTATGTACTGAGAAACTGTCGAAACTTGGTGACAAACTTAGCGACCATTTGGCGACCTGGCGACGAATTTGTCGCCTTATTGGTTTTTGCTAGATGTATAACTAAAAGGAATTTTAGCAATTTGTCCAAAGGAGATTCAAAGGCGTCCTGATTGATCTAGAATATTCTCGGCCCGCTTCCTGAGAGTTATAAAAGACTGAAAATCTCAACCTTCTTGTGGGATTCAAGCTAGTCCTGAACTGCAGTGTACCTATTTTTGTTGTCTGCAGCGCCATGTCGTGTTTAGAAGGGATAGTCATGTGTTAGTAAGTCTGCAGCTAAAGCGAGGAGACACTGAGAACTTCAGCCCTTTGGAGGGAGAGTACAGTGACGTTCCGAAGATCTCCTCTTCTGCTGGATTTTGACTGGATGCTTTGCATGTAGCTGTCGATTTCTACCTGTGGACTATTTATTGTCTTTTTTATGTGGTTCAGTGTGTTCATCTCGGCTGTACATATTTGTCTTCTTTGTTTTAGTGTTTTCGAGTCTAATAAACATCATTTTTGTTTTCACATGAAACCTGCTGATTGTCTTCTTACTATACATTCAATACAAGCGAACGCGGTGATAAATAACAATATTATTGGGATAGATACAGAATAATACAACATATATTTCGTACCTAATGTTTACTAATTCTATATATGAAATTTGCGGACAGACTCAAGGTCAACATTTTCACTCGGATAAAAAGAAAGGAGACATTTATTGAAGAAATGCTGCAAAATTTCAGAATGGTTCTCTTCCATTGGTTTTAATTATAATAATGCTGAAAATATCACAAATCAATTTTGAATTTTAGTTTAGCTATATACTATACCGCACACACACACGGATGATCTTCGGCCGGAGGGTTTGAACTATCAGCTAAAGGGATGCGAATCCAATGCCCAACCAACCAGGCTATCTTGGCCTAATAATAACAAATGCTGTAAATAATTAATCAAAAAATCATACTAGCGTTGAATTTTCAACGCTAATTGCGGCTTTGCAAAATCCGTGAATTATTTTTCACCTTAGTTGGGGTAAGACTTAAAATTTAGAGATTATTTAAGATTACAAATTCTTAATTTTTTTCTGTATTATTTTGATTCAAAAGTACTTCAAAATGATTCCGAAAAATTGATTAAGTAACGATTTTAAATGAATCAAACATTAAGAAAATAAACGAATCTTTTGAAATAATAGGTGTACAACATGTTAAACCTAATCTCATTAGTCTGGGAGAAATAACAAAATGAAGTAACAATTCGTTACTTCTTTGGCTGTGGGGAATAAGTTAGTTCTCACATTAATTAATAAAAAATTAATTAATTAATATTTAAAAAAACTTTACTAAAATCAAATGCCATCCGCTATAAGTTTTTGAAAATTTAATTGAACTTGATTGGATGAATAAAACATATTTATTAATGATTGAACATTGGTTTCATCTCTTACAAAATATTGCTAAAGTACTGTTTTAACAACGTGATTTGTAATAATTTATGAGCTAGAATTTGCTATCATATGTTTACACTTGAATTGCTTTCCATTTACTAGAGTATTATTTAAAATATTTGCATTATAAAATTACAATTTATTATTTCTTACGGGATTTGAAATTTGATAATCTTCACGGAAAATCTTATAAATACCTTTAGTAAATAAATTTCATTCCATAGAATTGAACATGTATTTTAAACTTGTATTATTCTGAATTTAAATAAAATGGATAGATGTAAGATAGGAAAAATAAGTTTTTTTGTTCTAAAATATTCACACTTAATACTATTCTCATGAAATTCAAAAGACTATATTTAAAGAGAAAGTACTAGAATCATACTTTAATATGACATAACTTTCTGAATTTTAATATCTTAATTTAAAATAACTCAATAAAGAACTTCAAAGAGGAATTTCATTATTATTAAATAATAGTTCACTGCCTGATTATTCCTATGATTATCCTTCAGTGGAATCAAAAGGTCATGTTGATGATATTAAGTCGGTAAACACAGACATTAAACAAAAATAAAATTTCTGATATCTGTGACAGCAATCGAATTTCCCCACGTTGCACTATATTAAATCGGAATTTATCTTGATTAGTACGGCCCATTTGATAGATGAAATAATACTAGATCCTAAGTATATTTCTACAAGATTAATAAGTTGTATTTATTGTTTTTTTGTATCTCTGACCTCTTATCCTATAAAAAAACATCCGATTGAGTTTCATAGAATTATGTCGCTTATTTTATATCATATAATGCTTTAAAAAATCAAGACTTTTTCAAATGATAAGATAAGGATAAATTTTCACGGAAAATTTTGGAGTATCATTCTAATATAAACTAAATAACATATATATGAGAACTTTAAGAGATAAAATGTTTGTACCTGTTAAGAAAAATGTTTTGTACATTGTTTCACGATACTATCAACTTTTTCTTTTAGCAGACTGTGATGATAAGAGAGAAATGATAACTGACAGCTTTAGATTTTTAAAAATCGGAAATAATACTGAATCAAGATAATACGCATTCTATATTACTTCCCATTCGTGTTAACCTTCAATGTTTTTAGGTTTCCGGAGTAATTTAAATTATCATTATCAAGAATTATCTCTCAGAAATTTGTGAATATTATTAATGTCACTAATGGCACTTGCCATGGAGAAGTGCTTTGACGGAAGTCATTGATTTTAAGGCTATTGAGTGTCTCTTGTTTTTCAGTAGCGCCAACTAAAGCCATGATTATGACTTTTGTTAGTCAGTCATCACATTCTCTTTCCCACCCACTTTCTACAGAGAAGCATGTTCACACATCCCACAGATAGAACAAAACACAACCATGCCCGAACCGGGATTCGAACCCTGAACGCCCAAATCACTGGAAAAGCGCGCTGCCCCAGGACGGCAGCCAATTATTCCTAAAGGATACAGCCATGATGTTGTGGTGAATGCTATATAAGCCAGATAACTTCTTTCGAGCTGAAGAGTCCCTTTTGCTTTATTGGTATGTTACTTGGCTACTAACCATAAGATTGGGAGTTCCGGCCTAGCACTATCCGCCATCCCCGATAATGTTGTGGGATTGTTTCCATTAGAAAGGCATAAACGGTGCTAACTAACACAATTAAAACATCACGATTTTAAAAACAGACAAATTTTTGGAATCATGAATAGGAAATTATAAAAAAGACATTTTTGTAACCAAATTTAATCAATACACCTACAAACCTAGCTTCTGGCCTGAGGCGACTAAGTAGAAGAGGAAATGTATAAAGAAAAGCAAAATACAAATAAATTTAAAAAATGAGACTGATTTCGTGTTTTCATTTTGGAAAACAGTGATTTCCTTATAAAAAAGGACACCATTGAAATACGAATGGCACCTTAAAATTAAAAAGTAAATTTGTATTCATGCATTTAAAACAAATTTTAAATTGAAGAATTTTGTAGAATTAAATCTGCTGTCAATGGATTCAAACGTTAGGCCTAACTTCATTAGCGTGGAAAGGAAAGCAAACTGATATCTTACTCATTTGGTGGTGGGAAAATAAAAATTTTTGGCAGGAAAGTTAATTTTTAATTAATAAAAAATTAACCACTGAATTAACAGGGATAAACAATATTCTATGTCCTAATCTAGACTCTAATCTATCTATGTGCTTAAATTAATCCAATTTCTTTAAGCTATTCTGGCCTGATTGGCTAACATACTCCATCCAAACTTTCATGTTTATAACAGTAATATAGATATATGAGATTAAGACCAATCAGTTGTATGCATGTTGATAAGGAATAGCTTTCTTTGAAAATTACTTTGAAATAGAATTTTTAGTTCCAATTTCATTTAATAGTATACGCACTTTATCGTTTGCGTGCGAAATAATTTCTGGTTGATTGATTCTATTTATATATTTTTTTAATCTACAAAAAGCAAAGTAAGTATTTTTTTAAGTAAATATAATCTAATTTAACTACAAGAAAAGAAATACTTTCGGTTAATATTTATGGTGACATTCTTTTAAAGGTTACCTGTTTTCTTATGAATGTAAAATTATAAGATAATTAATTTGCTGTGTATACCTTTTTAAAATCTTCTATACATTGTCTATGAAATAATTCATAAAAATTCTTAATTTCCAATTTATGAATATAAAGTTTTTTTTTAACTTTTAGACTGATATAAAAATAAAATATCAATCATGTATCATTTAACTATGTGCATAGCAAATTGATTACAGTTAAGATGTCTACTATACATGGTTAAATTATGTGCATAATTTTCATGAAAAATCATTTACTCTTCTTAATATTCCCCAATATTCTATTCAAATAGCATAATAAATTTTAAACAAATATTATCATAAAAATATTTCATCCTAACAAAAACAAAGAATAGTCCTTAATCACGTTGCTATACTTATAAATTTGAATAAAGATGCGCTAATTTGAGGGTTATGAAGTATTATGCTCATAATTTACTTATAGTAATTCGTGTAATTTTTTTCAACATTTGGGTTTTAAATAATCCTTATAAATAAAATTTCCCTCTTCCTATTTAATCTCCTAACGTTTATACATGTGACTTTATTACTCAAGAATAAAAATTAAATAAGTTTAAATTTTTAACTGGTTATCAAATTTTGAAATATTAAAATTACGAGTTGAAATTAAAGATTCGATGGGGACAAAATATTTCTAAACCTTTTTTATAACAGAAAATATGTAATACTAGCGGGAGTCGTCCCGAAAAAGCTCTCCAATTTTATTTTATTTATTTTTTTTGTTATCTTTTTTCATTGTTTTCATTCACATTCTTTTAACATTTTCGAGACAAAATTTGAATTTCTTTAGAAATAAAAAAACTTTATTGATACTCAAAAACACTTCTTTTTAACACAACCTTATTATTTATATATTGAATATTAGACGACTTTATAGGAAAGTAAATCATCTTCCCTACTGGAAAATGAGTCCAATGTTTCTCGAGCCTCAATTGCAAAGTTATGGATCCGTAGATAACAGAAGACTGCAGTGCTTGGACAAAATGTCCCAAAGCTTTTATCTCGATGGAAATCACAGGTAGAAAACTGAGTGATGAACCTAAACTCATTGTGGCAACGACATTGTTTGGGGCGTATCCACAGAGGAAGGGCAATTGACAACCAATCATGAAATTTCGGTGACACAGCGGGGTTTTCCGGAGGAAAAAAATGAATTTATGTGTTTTATTCTGCCTGGGTAGAAATAAATCAATACTAGGTGACAAATTGCGCAATTTAATGCTGAATCAATCCTATTGAAGAATTTATGACTACCTCATGATATGAAATTGTCTTTCATTGAATCAAAGCTTCCACAAAATTCTTTGGTAAACACCAGAAACTGTTATGTTCTGTACTGCTTCGTTATAACAGTGAATTATTGGGAGTTTGTTATCATGTGAGAACAAGATGCTCTCTTCATTTGAGGTTTTTGAATAACTGAAGCAGCTTGAAATCACATAGGCAATGCATAAGGCATATATGGCAATATTCATTGATTACTTTTAATCACATATATATTTTACCTTCTTTTACTAATATTTAATTATTATTATGTATACTTCTTTGAAGGCAGATGCGTTTTTGAAAGGTTGACGTAGAACAATGACATCATAGCTTGCTTAACATTATATGACATCATATCATCCAAAACTTTGCTTGCCAGCTAAGAAAATTGAAAATGAATATATATATGTATATATATATATAATTATCATTATATATAGACTTATATATAGAGAGAGGGACAGAAACCAATAGAAAATTCTCGTGATTGTTTAAAACAGGCTTAAACTGCTAATTAATGACTTAAATTAATTTAGGCAAATAATGTTCTCAGATGATAACATGAAATTCACTATTGTTGATTTCTTTTTTATCTTTTATATTTGTTTCATTTCATTCAGGAACGTATTAAAAATTACACTTTTCTAAGTTTAATTTAAAGCAAGAGTTAACTTTTTGTCATTTTCGTTTTAAAAGGGTAGAATTATGAAATAGTTCCTTATGCTTGAAGAACATAAAGAAACAGAAGAAATAAGCAGACTAGGTAGGAAAAATAAATCAAAATAATCTAATCAATGTATTTATTTTATACTATTTTCATTGTCATCCAAGTTTATAATCGACCAATTTATATTAAAGTCTTGGATTATCTTTCTTAAAATAGGGGCGACTTACCAGATGGTTTAAGTAACTTTTTTCTTTAAAATCAGTTTATTGCAATTTTGTGCCGTTTTAATATTCGTAATACACCTTCAAAAAGAATCATTCATAAAAGGGAAATATCTGTGACATCGTCGAAAAAATATACATCTGTTTTTATATATTTACTTAAAATGTTATAAAGGTCAATCAGTTTACATATGATTAATTTAATTTGATGAATGGCCTTCATTTACAAACACTTTTAGTAAAAAACGAAAATTAATGTAATGTAATTTTTTAAAGTTTTAAGATATTCTCTAATATTTTAAAATAATAATGTTTTACAAGAAATCGAGATACTTTACGCAACATTTGAAAAAAAATATGAATATGTTAAGAATATATATTTTTTAAGTTTTAATTCATTTTGAATGAAACATTAAGACATTTTTAAATAGAAAGTATTTGATTTGACTTATAAATGTTCTTAACATAACTTAAATATCCCTTTCCCGTTTTTTATACTTACAGAAGTATTAAAATAATCAAAATAAGTAACTTAAATATTTTGATAAATCTCCCCTTTTCAGATTGAATCCTCCCATACATTTTTGAAATTATAAATCTTTGAATTCGCAACTTAAACGATTCAAAAGTGAAAAAAAAATAAGATATTCGTCTAATTAATAGATTAGAATAATAATAGATAAACAGAAAAAGCCAATAGACTTAACATATCCGACAAGATTGTAAAATTGATGTTCCCAAATTTTTTTGATATTTTTAAGGATCTGAAAATAAAGTACAGATTCTAAACAGACATTGCTTTTCATATAGGTCAAATAGAGCTATAAACACAGTAATTTCAATAATACATAACCAATAAAAATGAAACCGGGAAAGATGATATTTTTAATCGAAATTTAGTGATTTGTTTTATTTTTACCATAAAATTCTCTTAAATAATGTTTGATATGTTTATATTAATGCTCTGCCTATTCAGCTGTATTTGTTTATTTTTGGAATTTTTGTTAATAAAGCTCGAAAGCTGCATTTATTTCCAGTGCATTTGGATCAACTAATTTATAAGTGCAATATATAATTGTATTTTCTGAAGAATTAATATATTTGAGAGTGTGGTAAGCGATGAACTTTAAGGTAGCTTCATTTAGACATCATTTACAGACACTTTAGTTCAAAATGTAGACGCATTTGACAAAAAAAATCATTAACAAAAGCTTCAAATTCTCATAAAACCTTTATTTATTAAAAACATTTTATCTTGTGGGTGGTAACATTTCATGTAGTTTAAGTCACATACATATGAAATAAAAATCAAACATTTTCACCAACTTTTATCACCATTTATTACCATCAATTTTTATTTTTCTTAACATTAAGAAACTTTTCTAAATTTTAATTAAATAAGCAGAGTAATTTTTTTAATTTCTTTTATCAAAAAATAAAGTCACTAAATAATTTTTTCTTATAATAGGGATCTTTATAATTTTTTAGCAGTATGCTTAAATAAAGAATGTTTATAGGTCAATTATTTTTAAAGAATAAAATAGAATGTTATAGGTCAATTATTTAATTCGTGTCCGAATCGAGTCGGATACCTTAATCTATTGATTACTAAAAAAAAATAATAGAATTCATCTGATGAATAATAAAATGAGGTTAGGAAAAATAATCAACTGCCTCAGTTTAAAATGCAAATAAGATGAAAAGAAATTGCAGCTGTATTCCTAAACTCTAAGTGAAAGAGAAAAATGTATGGAATCATTTGCATTATTACGATACTCAAAATCTACTTTTCTGATATAAATAAGTTGACCTTTGGCTTTATTTTCTGATCTAATGTCTTATTTATAGTATAAAACTTAATATTTGTGCAGTTACCAAAAGATCTATTAAAAAAAGAATTTGTAATAAGGACGAATAATTTTTGTAATTTCCAGATTCACGTTATATATTTTAAATATCACAAATAATGTATTATTTATGAATAAACTCATTCTATCGTTTGGCTTTAATACAAACGATATCGTTCTCTTTAGTTTATTTGGTTCTTAGAATAACTGATATTTCTCTACTGTTTATTCAACTGTTGAATCTCTGTATTTCGTTTTACGATATTTTCTAAAGCAGAAAGACCAACAAAGATTTTGAGCGATGGATGAATGGCTTTAAAGAAAACAGAATTCTGCCTCATCAATTTTAGAAGAAATATTTTTCGAAGGCGAAGTAAAAATAACAATACCCTTTGTTCTCGCGGTGAAGTGCTCCTGTGAAAGAATTTTCCGCAGCAGATGCTTCGGAAACTCTCAAAGGCGAATTTATTGTTAATACACGCACGAATTATTTCATAATAGTTGAATGCGCTGGAAATTTATAAAATTCTATACAAGTAGTATTTTTGAAGCTGCTTGAGGAAGATAGTAATAAAATAATATTTGCTTGCACTATATATTAATCGTTTTGGAAGCCATCTGGTTAGCTTGGATATTGTTTATATTTAATTTTAGTTCAATCATTTAGATGTAATTTCATATCCATGATACCATGAAATTCTTAGATTTTAAAATTACGTTTATGTAAATGTCTTATATATGTTTCATTCATTCTATGAATGAATGAAACATGAATAAATTCATTCTATGAATGAATCGCTCTAATACAGATGATCTATTTAAAATTTAAATGCTCGATTCATTCTCATTTAAATATCTCGGTAATGTTAATTTATTATTCAATAAAATAGTTTGTGGCACAAGAAATATAGATAAAACATTGGAATTGTCCAGAGATATATTTCGGTATCTGCATATATGAATCTTCAAACATTTAGAAAAGACATTTTTGGCATCTTGGCTGTCGATGACTTACATAATTCAAAACCCTTTTTAGAAAGAAAGGTCAAAACTGGCATTTATATCAATTTTATAGATTCTTAACTTCTTTTAATCAAATATATTAAGAGAAAAACTGATTTTCCGGCTGTTTGAATACAATTTATCACAATAACTACAAAATGAAGAAATCTAGATGGCTGGAATTCGGTTCACTGATTTACCATCGTCATTATAAAAATTATGAAATGTTGAGCGCAAACCCAATAAAGGGTTAGTTTTCCTTTGACCTGACCTTTCAAAAATATATAAAAACAATAATTCAAAAACACAATGACTCAGTGACTTAAATGTATAAATTAGGTATATGAACTTGATATCACCAATGTAGTTTTGCAATACTTTTTCTAACTGATTGAGAAAAACATATCATAAATTTAAATTCATTTTTTCTTTACTTTTAATCGCATGCCAGAAGTTAATCGCTTATTATAGCAGTACAAATTCAGTAAAAGTGCAAAATTTAGACCTAAAGTGAATATTTTGTAACTTTTTGTACGACGTTGTCATATAAGATATTCTCTGCCTTATCCAAAGTCCACAATCTTATGCTAAGATGTCGATAACAGTTCTCTAAGAAAAGTCAGAGGATATCACTCGCGCTGCTTTGTTTTCTGAACTATATAGTTATTAAACAAAATCTTTTTTATTTAACATTCAGCAATAGAAAAATTAGGAATTTAAATATTTGACCAAACGATAAAAAGTGTTTATTCATGGTGACAATATAATTTTTATTTGAAATTTGACAAAAAAAAATATGTTTAAAATTCATCAATAAATTTACACACATTTTATCAACATCATTCAAAAATAAGTCTTAAAATGTTTGAACTATAATTCATAATTATTTATTAGTATTTGCGAAAGATGTGAACGACAAAATTCATGTAAAATTTTCCATTATTAATATAGATATTGTTAAATGTCACCTTGGAAAGGCCGTGCCCAGCCAGTGGTTCCATGGCGCCAAATGATCGCCAAGTGACAAAACACTTGGCGATCATTTGGTAGTTTTGTGAGGAATGTGGCAATTTTGACAACAAAATATCTAATAATCACAAAATACTAGAATCTTCCAGAATTTTTGTGATAGAGCCAGTAGGAACCTATATATTCCTGATTGTTCCAGAACTTTCTTTGCCAGGTTTTAGAGAACTATAAAAGTTTGGCAGGCTCAAGCCGAAAGACTCCCTAGTTCATTTTCAATGCTCATCATAGCTGACAACAACAATTAATTAACCTTCAGGATATTTTTGGTCTTCCATTAAAGGGGATATGCCACTGACACTCAGTCAACTCAATCCGTAAGCCAAAAACAATCGTGAAAAGTCCGGTGAATCTCAGTCGCACAATTTTTAAATTAACACAATTTTTCCTGCAATAACACATAATTTTGTTAAATATCACATAGCAATGACATTGAGTTCTTTTCATGATTTATTCTATTTAAAAACAGATATTTACAGACTGCTCAATGAAACTTGAAATTATAATTCGTTTTGTAACAAAAATGAAAGTTTTGGAAGATGTTGGTTTTATTGTCATATTTTTTATAGGATCCGAAATCTAAGGATTTGTCTTGAAAATTCTGTGCTATTTCACACATTGCTATAATTTTATTTAATGTGAGATTAGTTAAGGAATTTAGTCTTTCTTCGGTAATTATTCTTTCTTCGGTTCTTTCTAAGATTATAGTTACTTCAAAATTTCATGTTCTGTCTAAGATGAGTGTTACTTAATAAATTTTAGGAATTTAAGAACTTATTCATCTCCTCTTCTGCAGCCTTTGCTGCTTTGCTGCCTCCCCTTGCTGCAACCTTCTTCATTTATATATCGTTTGCATTCCATCTATTCTCTTCTCCTCGCTATCACTTTTTCTTATTATATGTTCGAAGTATTTTTTGTACCTTATCAAAAGGGAAATTTTAGAAATTGATTATATCAGTTGCAATCTATATTTCTTATTTGTTAACCTGTTATACATTTTTATATAATATATCAGGAATTTGGATTTAACTATAAATGGTCATCTGAAGGCGTACCATTAGGAGATCACGATCTTCTTCCTTTCCTAGCATCTAGGAATCATTGAGGTGACTAGGGAACTTTAAAATGACTTTTCGCAATTTTCACCACTGCAATTTGAAATTTCACAGGCATTAAGAGCAACCCGATAGATGACACACAAAATTTTAAGCATTATATTAATTTATTTACGAGTTAGGGGGTTAATATAATATAATATTAGAGATAAATAACGTTAAGGAACAAAGTTTTAGGCACTCCCAATTTGTTCCAAAGCGTTCCAATTTTTATTATTACTTTCTCTAACCCTTTTGGAACAAAAGTTGGGATTAATCTTGAAGTTTGAGTACGAAAAATCAAAATTAGCAAATGTAATAACTCAAAACTACCAACATTTGTTTCAAAAGAGTTAGAGTAAATAATAATAAAAATTGGAGCACTTTAGAACAAATTTGGAGTGCCTAGAACATATTCATTAACGTTATTTATCGCTAATATTATATTATATTAACCCCCTTAACTCATAAACAAATTAATATAATACTTAAAGTTTTATGTGTTATCTCCTATAGTATTACTCTTAATCCCTGTGAAATTTCAAATTGCTAAGGTGAACATTGTAAAAAGTTATTTTAAAGATGCCTGGTCATTTTAAGAAAGGAAATAGTGGAAACTGAAACAATTGCACAAATTCGATTCTACGTTTTATATTTATTAACACATTTTCAGTGGCTTTTTTTTTCGTAAATATTAAAGATCAGAATCAATTTTCTATCTTTACAAATGTGCTCATTTTGATTTATCTCATCACTTAAAATTTTATATAAGACTTATCTGAAAAAAATATTAGGGATTTATCATTCATTTGTATTCAAATTAGTTGCAGGATTTGAAATTACAGATATCTTTTTCAGCCTTGATTCCTTATAGCAGAATGGCGAATAGAAAAAAATGTGTGAAATAAAAGAAGTAAATTAGACCCAAAACGGATCAAACAAAAATATTATCATATGAAATGACTAATTTAAGAATATATTATAATTACTTCACCAATTAGAGCAAGAATTTCAGGTTAAAACATCATGAATATACATAATAAAAAAAGACAAAATTATAAACATAGTTTTATTATTTTATCTAATTTTTTTAATAATTAGAAAGTTGACCTTTTTATTCAATATTACTCTAAATCATGCTATTAGATAGAGAACTTTAAAATAGTAGTGCTTTAACAAATGGTGGTAACAACGTAATGATTTTTTAGAAATATTAAATAACTCTTTGAAATTCAACTACATTTTGAATACATTCTAAATAATGTAATCTAATCATTTTGTAATCTTTGGTATGGTGGAATAATTCAGTAAATGATATTTACTTAATAAATAAACTGGATTTTAATGTCGCGATATAAAGCAGAAACAAAAAGAAAGGATTACTTTTATTTTGGGATGTTCCTAGAACAGCCTAGACTATATTTCCGAACAATTTATTGAAACTGTTGAGTTGATAGAATTTTTTAACCATATTTTTGAAAAGGAATTTCCGACAAAGTATTCAGATGATGGATGATGATTTGAAGAAAGAAAAATTCCGCCTCATCAGTTTTCGAAATATTTTTCGAAGATGCGGTAAAAATAATAACTTCCTTTGTTCCAAGAAATGAAGCCAATGTGAAAGTATTTCCTGAAACAGATGCTGCCGAACCAGGTAAATTTACGCTTCCTAACTGTGCATGCCACAATTTTTAATATTTCTGTATATGGAATAAAAAATTCCATAAAAATAACATTCTATAAAACAAAATCTTCAGGATTTCAGGAAAATCATACACTTTTTATCATAAGCGAATCTGGTGAAAATATTCAATGTAAGATTAATGCATTTTATTCTTGAATACAGTTCACCATTATTTATTTAGTTTCCATCGCTGATTTTATTCCATCGCTAGTCCCTTCTGGTGATCAGGTGATTTCCCGGAGAAATTCGTTAAATTTAATTTTATTTCGATCGTTTAGATAAATCATCATATGCAAGATTCTTCCAATTTGTCTGACATTATATCCTTGTTATTTTATCAGTTATATATATATGTTCTGTTCGTTAAATCCGTAAAATTTTATAAATGTCCGTAATTTCTATTTCTACTATGGCCGGGTGGTCCATTTTCTAAATCTAATGGTATTGTAATTTCACGTTTTATTATTATTATTATTATTATTATTATATTACTAGTGCCAACAGCAGCATTAATGTTATTATTATTGTTGTTGTTACATCAAACTACATAGATACTAAGCAGAATAATTCTTAATCCTTCAACAATGGAAGTTAATCACATGATCAAATTTGATTGAAACAATAAGAATATTGTATTCCTTCACAATAATGAAATATTTTTGCGATTTATGCCATAAATTGTGTTTAAAGGGTTATTAAATTCATACTAAAAATTTACAGAAACTGCAATTGTTGAAAAAAGTGTTTTGAACTTTCAAGTCTAAAATTCATCTATTGCACCAATATATATTGGAAGTTATAGTGAAAAAATAACAAAATATTTAGTTTATTTTTAATTTATTAACAATCTAACTATTTTATAAAATATTTTTAGGTGCATACTTCCCCCCTCTACATACATATTTACATGAATACAATTGCTGTGTGGAAAAATTCTTGTATCCGTATAAATAATCAGGAAAAGAAGGGTAAACGTTTCACAATAAATGCATATTTGGTAATATTTATGTCTCTAAATATAATGACTCATAAATGGTTTGAGTCACATAGATGAAATTTTTCATGTTGTATTTACAAAAAAATTATTGATATGTGTCTCATTTTGAATGGCATTTATTGATAGGTCTTGTTTGTCCATCTCTCGAAATATAAAATAACATGAAACCCGCAAAACGAAGATAGATTTTACATCTAAAATTATAGTATAATCTTAGATTTCTTAGATTATGATTATAGTATAATCTTAGATTTCTTAGATTATGATTATAGTATAGTCTTAGATTACAGTTTTATATACTAATAGTCTTAGATTTGACATCTAAGTCTATAGTATTATCTTAGATTTCTTAGACTAAGACTATAGTTTTATAGTTAGTAGACTAAGACTATAGTATACACTTAGACTAAGACTATAGTCTTAGATTAGGCTTTTATATACTAATAGTCTTAGATTTGACATCTAAGATAATAGTATAATCTTAGATTTCTTTGACTAAGTATATAATATTGTCTTATATAAGAAATTTATATCCTAATAGTCTTAGATTTGACATCTAATACTATTAGTATATAAAATGTATAACTAAATTTGTCAAAGTGTCGACCTTCGGTGGTCTGTACTTTCCAAATTTTGAAATTCAAAGACGCGATGACTTAAAAATATTGCATTTTTTATTTGCAATTATAGTTGTGTGACAAATTTTGGTTTAAATTCGCCAAAAAAATCATTCAAAATGTCAGGCTTTCTGGTGCTTTTGTGTTTATTGCAACCCAGTGATTAATCAATGATCGCAAGTTTATAGACATTTTTCTAGCAGATTTGTATTAGAGAATATGCGAGAACGTTTCTCAAAAACCACCGGAATTGATTATTTTTGCTTTTATGTGAACTAGAATAAGGTAAGTTAAACTACTACGTGACATATTGTTATAAATTTACTCTCCCATCGAGTTTCCTTTTGATTTGTTGGTCGATGAAATGAACATTCCTTTAGTGTCTCTCGACGACTTTTATTAACAAGGAGACGAGAAATATACAGGCGAGGCGCAAGGCAACACACTACCACAAACAGTGGTACACAAGTAGTAATCGTTATCAATACCAACCGCAGCATACAAATCAGCAAAGACAGAATTCGGCATAAGGAAGTAATTCACGTAGCTTCACTCTATGGCCTCTCTAAACGTCTGTAAATCTCCATTTTCTCCTCGCTTTAGCTGCAGCCAATTGCTGTATCACTACTGTATGACTGGCTACTCCACACACGATACAATGCTGCTTCTACAATGAACAAGAGGGCTCGGTACACAGCTCAATTGGGCAATCGCTTGAGCTCTCCTCTGGATTGATCAAACTAATCTCCTTACATTATTTACACCATTGATTTTGGCTTGAGACTTCCAGCCTTTTATAATTCCTGGAGGTAGACAGATAAGTTTCTGCATCAATCAGGCATAAGTTGATTGCAATTGGTTGAATCGCGCAAATTTTTTAAGTTTCCAGTAATATCTGTTTTCTCCCCGATGTTGCCAAATTCGTCCCCAGTCGCCAAATGTTTGACAAGTTTGACGCCAAGCCCTCAGATCACTGATTCTGAATCTGATCAGTATCCAAACGGTCTTTCCAGTGATTTAACCAACCATGCCAGAAAGTACCATCACAGATTTGTAAAAATATTTTCCTAATTTGGTTGTTATTCATACTACGATTATTTAATTAATTTAAATAAAATAAATTTGTATTTATAATATAAATTAGCAGATAATATAGTTCTTGCTGCACATGTATGTTAAAAGTAATTACTTCTCTGTTGCCCTAAATTAGCAAAAAGGTTTCATTAAAACTTGAAATCAAAAGAATATTATGGTTTAGAATAATCTGCTTAGGTAAATTAATATATATTTTTTGAAAATTGTTTTTCTTTGATATGATATTTACTTCTATGTTGCCTGTTTTTTAAGTTCATTATATTTCAGAATTATTATTTTATATATATATATATTTGAAATTTATCAAAATTACTTTCATTTTTTATTGATAATGGATGTCATGGCAGCTTATTTGAATATATTTATCTAATTTGTTATAAATGATTCGTCTTAGTTGAAGAACATAATAGAATTTGTAACTGCAATAACATTTAATGATATATCTGGTTTATCTGAATATTTTGGCAACAAACTATGATGTAATCACCAAAATACTGGAATCTTCCAGAATTTCGGTGATAGAGCCAATAGAAACCGATGTATTCCTGATTGTTCCAGAACTTTCTCTGCCAGGTTTTAGGGAATTATAAAAGTCCTGCAATATCAAGGCGAAAGGCTTTCTATTTCATTTTCAATGCTCATCATTAACGGCAATTAATTTACCGTCAACGGCAATTAATTAACGTCAGTATACTTTCGGTCTTTCATTAAAAGGTATAGGCCCCTGCCACCCAGTCAACTCAATACGTAAGCCAAAAACAATCGTGAAAAGTCCGGGAAAGGCCAATCGCTGTGTGGATCTCATGTAATTGCTCAATTGGTCTATGTGCTGAGCCCTGGTGTTTATTGTAGAAACATCATCGAGTCTTGTGAGGAGTTCTTAATTCTTGCTGCACAAATATGTTAAAGATAATTATTTCTCGGTTGCCTTATTTTTAAGTTCGTTATATTTCAGATTTATTTATGATATTTATGCAGTTTATCGAAATTATTTTCATTTTTTATTAATAATGGATATCACGGTAGCTTATTTGAATATATTATCTAATTTGTTCTAAATGATCCATCATAGTTTAATAATGTAATTGAATTTGTAGCTGCAGTAACATTCCATTTAATTATCTGGTTTATCTATATGCAAAAGTATTATATGAAAGCAACCCAAACTGATTCATGAAAAAAAAATCAAAGAACATTTTATTCAGTTCTGCAAAATTCTTTCTTTTTTAATAATTGTTATCTCTCTTTGCAGATTGATTTCTCAAAAAAGAAAAGAACCCTCAGTAGAAAGTTTCATAATGTCTTTCTTCAGAACAGATATTCAATTCAAGTTCGGATTTCAGAAATTTATTAAATCCTTCTATTTAATGGAAACGTGCCATTTACTTGGGAAGCGCGAGAAATTGCTTCAAATCTAATACAAATACAATTCTAACTTCAAGAAAGTAACTTCTCAGACAATGTGTGCTTTGAATTTTACTCATCGTTGGAATTATTTTTTTCAGTGATTTTTTTTATTCTGTCTTCAAGTCACACTTTCAACTTTTATTTTAAACTTCATATATGAAAAGAGTGTTTTTCTTTTGTCAAAGTATTCTCTTTCTTTGACTTTTCTTATCCCTTAGATAAGTTTTGAAGATATTTTATTATTTCCTTTTGAAGGACTCGACTGTTTTCACGATTCAAGATATTTTTTGTAGAAGATTTATCATTTTAGTTTTTGTGAGAAATGAAATAATCCAAATTGATATAAAGATTTCCATAGAAAAGATGAGCATATTTGTTGTCAAATATTACATAAAATATCTTAAATCTATTCTGCACAAAAAATATTTATTCAATTTTTTAGTGCTTTTTTTCAACGTAGGCAAAATAATAAAAATGGAAAAAATCAATATATGACGTGTGTAAACATCTAATAAATTCAAATTACTACTGTTTCCCGTTTCTAAAATACACACATCCATTATTTAAATATTTTTATTAATATTAGTCGTATCTTCTACCCACTATGTTCTTCAATATATATATATATATATTATCGATAAAATTTTATATAATATTTAAAATAATTAAATTTTAAATTCTGCATGAGAATAAAAAAGCATAAATTAATTTACGAGTTATAACTTCAGTGAAAAAAGTTTTAAAAAGGCTGCTAATTGTTATTTGTAAAGAATCTAAGATGAAAAAAAATGTATACACATCTAGATAGTATTGACACATATGCTTTATAGTTATCTAAAGCCATATGCTACATATCGATTTAAATTCTATATTAAATTGTATTTAATTATAATCACTACAAGGGTTAAACAGAACTTATATAAAATACTATAAACGCATGCATCGGCTGTTAGGACTATGGTGGCCTGTGGTAAAGTCTTGACACGTGAAGTCTAGGGTTTCAAGTTCAAAACTCGTTCTCGCTGAAGAACATTCTAGAAAGGGGATCTATCGCAGATTAAATCCGTCAGGACCAAATGCCTTCCCACTGTTGTGGAGAGTGGGCACCGACTTAGGTGTCGTCCTAGTCATCTGGTCATGGTTCAAAATTGCAAAGTCCCTCCCAATGGTATGCTTATGGTATATGGTATTTGATATGGTATTGCTTTACAATGGGGCGTTAATAAAACTGAACTAAATGTGCCTGTTGTTCTACATTTTCATCCATATTCCAAGAAATATCTACTATTGCTCTTATTACTTATACATTATTACTATTATTTAAAATTTCCCAAACAATTTATAAAACAAATTTAAATTTTAAAAATATTTACAACAGCAGAAATAATATTCTTATTTAATTTCTAGATTTTAAAAAGCTTATAAATAAAAATATCTTTTCTTTTTATTAAGAATTTAATTCGATTCCATTTTTTTCTTTTGGGGTAGGCTGTAATCAATAAAAAATACTATTTGACTACCCAGAAGGTGGAAGAAGATTCCATATCATCAAGATCAAAATTATTAAATTATTAATTAATTAAAATATTTACAATCTCTTTATATATAAATCATTAAATTTCGCTATATTTTGGATGAGGAAAAAATAACTAAATTTCTAAAGGAATATAATCATCAAAATGTTTAATTCAAAAGTTATTTTGACATAATTTGAGGATAATTTCTCAAATCTGAATCGAATTTCTTTGATAAAAGCAAAGATGCTAGGGAAATAAATTCCAACCCCTGACAGTATTTCTAGCCCCAACTTTATAAAACTGGTTTTACCTAATTGAGAATTAACAAAGAGAGTTTTTTTTTAATTTGAACATTTCGAATTGGTAGAAAAAAATCATTTATATATGAAGCATATCGATCAAGATATCGTTATGATCAGTCAATCATTTTCCCACTTTAAATCTTGTCTTAAATAATAAATGAGTTAAGAGAAAGCTGGAATTTCACCAAGTTCCATATATGTTCCATTATCGAGAAAATGAGTTATAATAATGAGCACTATATTTTGCATTATTGTTATCCAATTTTTGTTCTATATTACAAAGACTCTTATAGATTACGTTTTTTGAATAGTATTAAACAATTCTTTATCACCAAATTCTATAATTTTATTAATATAATTGTTGCTTGGGTTTGATTTGGATTGCTCATCTTCGGGTTAGATCAATATATTTACTCTTCAAACTTGCATTGTATAAAAGCTTTCTTTTTCTGAGAAAATTTGAGATTTGAAGAATTGTACGAGAATTTTTTTAAAAAATAGGCATAATTTATTATGTACAAAATAAAGATTTATACGAGCAGCAAATATGAAGTTTCTGGGAGATTGTTACCACATGTACTGCAACCTTGAATGTTTCTCTTTTCCCTGTTGTCACTCCAGTTGTCACTTCGAGTTTTCTTTCGGCAGTACGTCCTTGTGCATCAAGATCATCGCATTATGTTTTCCTCATACAAAACGTTCGCGCCGAGTGGATATTTATAATGAAATTCTTTCAATCTTCAGAAACAATATGAATTACAAAATTTAAAGAAATCTTGTCGTGTTTTCTCTGAAAGTAAAACTGATATTCATCATGAAATCAGGTGACGTAAACCATATATGATCTCTGATGCCCTGCTTCAAAGGACATAAAAAGTAATTCTAGCAAATAGGCGCCTAACATTAAAAGATTTACTAAAGTCATAAAGGAAGTGCCCATGACAGCAGTTTTGGACATATACATTTGGGTAACTTACTTTGGATGTGCACGCTAGGTTCCAAAAGTGTGAACTTTATAAATATGAGATTCTTAATCCCATTGTCTGACGTGATGTGGTATGGATTTATCCCCACACACCCAAATCCAAACAAGAATCAAAGATATTGCGCCATAAAAATTCCATGATTAATTCAAAACTTCAGTTTCAGAAAAGAAAATGTTCGTCAGGTTGACTTCATGCCTGCCAGAACCACAAATTTTAATAATTGTATGCGAGACTTCGAGAAGTCTCAGATGGGAATTCAAAACAAAAGCAGGGACTTGTTCATAAGTTGAATTTTTCTAGCTGCGTGAAAACATTTGTAATCACACAGTGTTTCAAACTGAATCGCTACTTAAAAGTTTCAAACGAAAAGTTTTGATTATCTGTTTTACAGCCCATACGTTGCACCTAGTGACTTCTATTTATTCATTTAACTGAAAATAAATCTTTCAGAACTTTCGAGAAAGAAAACTTTCAAGACGTTTATGGAATAAAAAATGTAATGTAGTTCCGATAACAGGTGGTAAAATGAACCGTGATGACTATGGAATATAGAGAGAGGCTTGTATATGGACTTCCCAAATGTTTCGAAAATGGCAGTAACTACGTCGAAAAGGGATACATATTCTAGTAAGTAATTTGTAATGAACATCTAATCAATTGAAATTTTTTCCGATTGGGTATGCGGCATTGTATCTTTACTTTCCAAAAAATTCTAATAATTGTATGTTTTACTATATAGTATTATTTATGATTACTATAATTTGGGGAAATATTTTGAAAAGCATAAACTATGAACTTGTAATCGAAACAAATTATAAATCAGGTGAGTGATTGTATATTTCTAACAGAACATTTTCTTTTATATAATATCTTGTTTTTATTTTTCGAAAACAATACATTTATAAGTCGATAATATGGCGTAGTTCATATTACTTTTGAGCTTTAAATCACGTATATTCCTCGTCATCTTATTAGGGTTTTAAATAATAAAGTCATTACAGAAACAACCTTCTTATTTTTTTTTTTGAATAAAGCATTAGAATAATTTTAAAATATCACTCCCAATATTTTTAGGAAAATCTAACTGAAATATTTTGTAATAAAAGAATCCTTAAGCTTTCTTTCAAAAAGTGTTATATTCACATAGTATTAGTTATCTTATATAAATAGTTTAAGGCAGATATATAAAAGTGTTAATTATTCTCCATGTGTGCAGAAAAAAGTTGTTTAAATTTAAAAGAAATATAAAATTTACTTATAGAAAAATATTAAGCGGAAGAATGATTTTTTTGAAGAAAAAATTAATTTTGAATAACAAAATAAGTAATTGATATTTTTAATTGCTTCTAATTTCAAGAAATTATATTCTGAAAAGAATGACCTAGAATCAAATTGAAGAAAGACGAACAAATAAATTCCTATAGCCAAAATGAATTGAATTTTAATTCCGCATAAAAATAACATTAACTACTTTTAAATCAAATGAAAAATGGGAATAGGAAATAGGAAATTATCTACTTAAAAAATTTACTGCAATTTTAAATCAGGAAGGAAATACCTTTAATTCATTCTTCAAATGAGAGATATTGCTTTCAAAGATTAGAAAATAAAACTAAAACCTTTTTGTCTTTCTTTCTTAAAATAAGTATAAAGGAAAAAAGTTTAATAATTAATTATTTAATAATTTAATTATTTTGTGCAACTCACCTTTTATTATAAAGACATGCGTCTTCCATTTTATTTCCTTTAAAGTTTCTAAATAAGAATTTTAAATCTTTTATTTTTTCTCAGAAGATATTGCTTAAGGTCATATTATTTTTGATTGCTTAAATAAAATTCGTGGATGCCAATTATTTTATTATGTGTAACACTTATTTTTATTTATTTATTTATTATAAATGATATTTAAATTTTAGGAAAATTAAAAATTGCAGCATTTAAGCTATAATTCTCCCTTATTTGCTAATTAAATTAACAAAAATTAGAAAATTCTCAGAGAAAAAATAATAAGAGTAATTCTGAGATATTCTTATTGTTACAGAATATCTCAAAAATATTTGGGGAGAAACAGAAATAATCTTGCTGTTGATTATAAAACAAACAAAAGCATGTATGTAATCATATTCATCAATTAATATTAAAGGATATATTTTTTTTTCCTTTTAACTTTATATAATTTCAAAAATAGCATTGCAGATGTAGTATGGATGCATTAATCACAAACTAGTGATTCATGAAAACTTTAAAAACTTGTAGAATTAATCATTTTTTAAAAATTATATGTATATGTATATGTATGTATGTATGTATGTATAGATAGATAGATAGATAGATAGATAGATAGATAGATAGATAGATAGATAGATAGATAGATAGATAGATAGATAGTTTTTCCAAACTATAAAAAAAATTTATTTATATTTCACGTTTGAGTAGCAGCTTAGCAGTTGCAGCCACTGTGAACTGCACCGTTGCCCGGGGAACACCACATAGAGGTGTGCTACTCTCGTTCCCCGACCGCCAACTTTCCCATCATCTTGCAGCCAACAAAAGTTTTTTTAAAAAAATGCGCTTATAATATTATAGCGAGTCAGATGTTGACAACATGCTTTTTTCATAACTTTATGTGACAACCAGTCACAATTTTTGATGCTAAAAATAATATTAAATATCTTCCTGAAGCCCGTGGCAGTTTTCGGCGGAGCATCTGGAGCACACAAAGTCCTTGAACATTTGGAAGCAGACAGCATTTGAATCAGTCGTAATGAGTATTCGGAACCTGTCGACAGTTTCGATTTTAAATTGCCTCTTATGGCTCTCGGTATTCCACAGGCAAATTTTGTGCCAAACAAAACCGATAGATTTCATATGACTCCATCACTGGAACACCAATGGGAGCCAGTCAGGCCGGCAAGTTCAAACCACAACACTATTTATAAATCACGTATGATTTTACTACTGTAACATCAGCTTTCTGGACTTGAATGGGATCAAATTCAGCTAGAATCTCCATTGCTTAGCAAAGTCAAAGCACGGCATACGAGCGCACCTGATCAACTTGTGGTTCAAGCAGATGAGTTGGTATTCCGCATTTTGAATCCAAATAAAATCCTTAGATGATGACAAAAGGGGAAATAGGTAATATCTTATCAATTCCCAAATGATCACAATAACGATGAGTCCAACAACGGCCATTGCCACCATGAAACAGTCAAAAAAACGGAGCAAGCATTGCTCAGAACAAGAAATAGTGGAACAATTATCAGTTTCAGAAGAATAAATTTTAATAGAAAACAACAGTATATTCTTTCATTGTTTCTTCCGCTTCATTTTTTTTCATTTTGTAATTATTTTGAGTATTTAAACAATTATAGTTCTGTTGACAATAATAACAAAAGGGACTGTTGAAATATTTTTTGTTCGATAACAATTGAACTACGATAATTATTAGCATTTCTCACAAAAGTGTCAAAATCACAGCGCCTTACATTGGAGTAGAATTATTGCGTAATATCAACTTTTGGCATGATTTTCGCATTTTATTTGCATATCTTTGACCAATTTTTTCACGGTTAATTTATGATATGCTGCTAATTTTTTCCAAAACCTTAATTTCAAACAAACTTTTCTCAATCAATTAAAACGAAAATTTGGCACTTGTCATGAAATCCCGCTCCAGATTTGATATTGTTGCGGATTTCACAACTACTGAGCCGGTAGTTGTTAGTTGTAACTCCTGATTAGCATGTAATGGATGTAAGGTATGAAAACACAGTCAACAGGTCTCAGTAGAAACCAGCGACGACGTTTATTTATCACCAAAAATCTAACAAAAAGTCGACGAATACCCAGACGACAAATATACACAGCCAAAATGGGCATAGCAGTACAAAACAACAGGCAGTAGTCCACAAGAAAAAATTCGATAGTAATAACAACCACGGCAAAAAAAAGTTTTCTGACATAATTCAGAAGTAGAGATCTTCGGAGCTTCACTCGATGGTCTCTCCAAATGTTTGAAATTCCCCATTGTCTTTTCACTTTAGTTGCATGCAACTACCGACTTACTACCATAAGACCGGCTACTCTTCACACAAATTGATGCTACTTCCACAATAGACAACAGGTGCTCATTTCAGCGATAGCTTGTGTTTCACACAACTCTGATATTCCACCTTTACTTCGCTTCCTCTTGATGATTCGTTCGTTACTTATAGCTCCAACTACGACATGATTCACTGCATTTGAGATTACCGTCTCTTTATAGTTCTCGGGAGGCGGATCGAGAACCTGCGGGTCCAATAAAGCATATCTCAGTTCTTATAGGACAAATTGTTAACATTCTCAAATTTTCCTGAATTATCTTTTTGTCGCCGAGCACTGGAATTACTGGTTCGGAAACCTAGAAAGCATTCAATACAGATTATCGTTAATCTGTCTTTTCGGTGATAGATCAAACCATGCAGAGAAGAAGTCTTATAGGTTTGTAAAAATGCATTTAAGTCATTGCATTTTTCAGTTACCGCATTTACACATTTCTGAAAGTGCATATCTGCTGACGTTAAATTTTTCATTGGATTTGTTTCAAAATCTTACAGTTGCTTCGTTGCAAATTTTAAATCTGAGTAAAAAATTTTATCATTTAAGCTTCCTTCGTTTTCTAAGTATCACGTTTTGTTACATTTGAAGAGCAATATAAACGGACCGTTTCCGAGTAGAATCAAAGTCTGTTAGAAATCTGCAAATTTGGTCTTAAAACCGTGTACCAAATTTCAACCAGTCTAGCCAGTTTTGAATTATTTTAACACAGACTGAATTTATACATAAAAAAAGTTTTTTGGATACTTACGTATCATAACGTCCAATTTTACAGCTAAAGTTGAAGTCATCGCCAGTGGGTTGCTAAACCGCCAATTATGGCAATCCGGCATTGGTGTAATCCGTTTATCTTTATCGCCAAATTTGAATCCATCGCCAGAAAGTTACTAAACCATTGGCAACCGTTGGCAAAGACGGTATAATACGTAAGTACAGTTTTCCTGACTCAAAGAAGTCTGAAATATGGATATTCGCCAAAATCTGTAGTTCATATGTTTTGATGATTACTAAACTTTCTCTTTATTATACATATGAGAAAGTAAAAAAGAACTATCTACAAAGCCTGAAAATTCATTCTAAACTGGTTTTTAAATTTTTATTCAAATTGATTCCAAAACGGTAAAAACAGATAAAAGGGAAACTCAACTTGGAACCAATCGTCTTTCCTCTCGGTACCTATCTTTTTTCGGTTCTCTTACTCTACTAGCGTTACAGTGATTTACATGGGGAGGAATAAAAAGATGCCCGCCATTGTTAGGTTGGCTAGTTAATTTATAGGGGCTAACGACGTATATTCCAAGGAAAAATAGGGTAGAAAGCGATTAATCAACTTCAGTTTTCTGGACGTTAACGACTCCAATTTTTTTATCAAAAAGCTTTTAAAATTTAAAACTGTTGACGGACGATGCATAGATAATTTATCAGGCTTAGCTGTCTATTAGGAGCATTAGAGTTGAAAATTATATTTATATTTACGTAACTGAAATATTAAGTTAGAAGACAATTAGGGAAATGAGAAGTTTAAATTCTTCAGGTTGTAAAAATATTGTGTATATTATGTATTATCTATTTCATTTAAATTAGTTAAATTCCGTTCAACATTTGTTTTCTTCTGGAATTGGAATAAAGATGGTGAAAAAATATTTTTTAATGTTTCAAATAAGCTTTATATGTACATAAAATCATTTTTAATTTTGAAAGGGGAATATTTTGGGATCTAAGCTGGAGTTCAGTTTAAGTAGGTAAAATAAATGATCAAACCAATCTTGATCAAACATCAATAATATGTATAAGAAAAAGAATAGTATTGATTATCTCCAAGTCGATCATTGAATTAAGAAACTAAGGTTTTAAAATGATATTTGATCAAGAATGTATATATGTACATATTTATCCTGACTGCCCATTCTGTGGTTGGTCAACATAAGTACACATCTACTATTATCATTAATAGATAAATTAATAGAGAGACTAGTAGATAAATATGATCAATATTAGCCGGTTTCTGGTCATCAGTCGTTATGCTGAGATAAATGGTTAATATACATTTCAATTAAATGCCTTGTATTATTTGATTTTAATATCCTCATCAGAGAAATATTTGTAACTTGAATTTTATAAACATGTAACATACTACTTTCAAAATACTTACTTACAAATTACCTTACATCACGAAGTTCATTATATCAACCATATTCATAATTTTTTTTGTCTAAATTTTTATTCATTCAGTTATATCGCATGAAATAGAAGTAACGTTTAAAGATGAATGAAATTTATTATTTTTAACTATTTTATCCATATTGAAATTACATTTAATTGTAAATACAATTAAATTTCAAAAATAACAAAGCGTTGATATATCAGAATAGGATGCTGTTTTGGGGTTGAGGTCTTAGGTCTCAACAAAAATCCCTAGGTGAAAAGTAAAATTTTTATTATCTGCATGAGCATCTCAAAAAATCAGCTTTCCATAACGCATTGTCATCTCATTTACAAAAGCTCTGATTTAAAAAAAAAAAACAATTTAATGACAACAACCCAGAAAAATGTCATTTTGAGAACGCGATTACATGAACTGCAATAAATGGGAAATGGGATATTTTTTAAAACAATAAATACGAGACATAATTTTTTGGGTCGTTTGCAATACTAAAGTGAATGATTCAATGAAACAATTAAAATGAATAAAAACATAATTTAACTTGCTCGAGCTCATGGTCTTGGTCGTTCAAGAAATTGTGTTCTGACATGATGCATTGAAATATGCATAGCAGATTTCATTTTAATCTTTTTTTCATGGTTGAAACTTACACAGCATGGAAAAATAAACAAAATCTTCAACCTTTATTATCAATAACATTTTTTTAAACTAACGTGAATTTTTTATAGCAACATTAACATTTATTTCAGTTTAACTTAAGTAATAAAATAAATCGCTATAAAATTCGCTGCTTTTTCAGATTAAAAAAATTCAACTATAAAATATTGCTTCATATTTAATCAAGTAAAATTCCAAAAGCCTTCCTTCCGAGTTACACATTTTCCACCTATAAAATATAAAAGCATCAATTGGATAGCTCTAAATCAAATAGTCTGGCCTGAGCACCAAAAACATATTTCGGCAAACGCAGATGCATTCATCTTTATCAGTCGGCAGAAAGTCAAAGATTGTAACATTCATCTAATATTGAGGAAAAGCCATTCTAAATATTGAAAGTTATATTAAATCTGATTAAATGGGAATCAATTCTTTAAACATCTATTCAAGTAGCATCATTTTTACAGATTTAAAACCTAATAGAATGAATCTTTTGATTGAAAGTTTTGAATATATTAAAATATTATAATGCCATCAAGAGTTTAAAAATTGCGACATTTTATAGCCAATTTCATTTTTATAATTTGACTATATGTAGTAGAAATTTGAAGCACAAAGTAAATGGTTTTTTGCGTAAATGTTGGGAAGTAAATGGATGTAATTTGTATGCTTTCACAACAGTATAAAGAAAATCTTAACCTCTATAAAATATTCAGCTGAATTTTTAGTATGTCTGCGAATACATTAGATTTTAAAAGCGAGAATAAGCTTCGAGTGATCATAAAGTAGATTATTTTAGAAATCGAAGGAAATTTTCTAGAAAAACTATGAAAATGCTTGAAATTTATATTAAAATTAAAGTCAGTCAATAGAACAGTTTCTTATCGTAGTTATTGTATAATATAATTACTCTTTAATTGATATTTCATTCTATTAATTAAACAATAATTATTTTTGATATATAAATTAAAGGTAGATTAACAATTGGCAAAAGTAAAGGAATGTTAGATGTGTTAATTTCAATGGCATGATATTTTCTTCAAAAAAATGGATCAAAATACATATAAATGAGCTTTGTAAAATTTGACTCGGAAAACTTAATTGAGTAAAATAAAATTTGTATTTGAATATGAGCTAGTAGAATTACATTTTGATGTAATTAATTTGGCTATTGAGCGTCCTGGTTTCAGTTTAATATCGTTAATAGTCTATACTGAATTATTCATCCATAATTTTAAGTGTTTGATGCTATTCAATTAGGAATTCCGGTACTTAACATATTTTACAGTCTCCGCCTACGATCGCCGTTGGTTTAGTAACTTTTTAGAGACGGATTTAAATTTGACGATGAAGATCAACGGATAAACCATTGCCGGATTGCCATAATTGGCGGTTTAGCATCTCATTGGCGACGTCTTCAAATTTTGCTATAAAGTATTTTGGTATAATACTTAAGTACCGGAGTTCCTACAGAAATTAGATTCTTTACATTTACCTTTCTTTATATATTCTATAAGTCTTTTCTTTCTATATTTCAAAATGTATTAAAATATTAAAATAAATAAAATAATGAATTCTTCTCTGCTCATTTGCAAAAATTTATTCCATTATTATTTCAATTTTTACTGCATAACAAGAATATCTACGTCCAAATCTCATGCCCAAAAACTTTTAATTTCAGCTAAATGATAATACTTCATGGATTTTGGATTTTGTTAGTTAAAAATACTTTTCTTTCCTTGTATTAGACAGATTAATATATTTAAAAAAATTTAATGTTGAATTCTTCTCCGCTCATTTACTAAAACTTAATACATTAGTGTAGGGAACATAATACCCCATCAAAATATTAAATAATCAAAAAATTTGACTAAAATAAAAACAGATTTTTTTTTCAATTTTACCACATAACTGAAACTTTATTCTCATTCAAATACCTTTAATTGTGCAAAATGAGAATACAACATGGATTTTGTGTTTTATTTTGTGTATCTTTATGAAGAAGTAACTTTCATAAAGATATTAGTAAATATAGTTCAGAAACAAATAAAAATATTAAAATGAAATCTCCTATACATATCTCAATGTATCACGTCGGAACATCATTTCTTGAACGGGTAAGCACCACGGGGTCGTGCAAGTTAAATTATATTTTTATTCATTTTAATTGCTTCATTGAAGGAGCCACTTAAGTATTGCAAACTACCCAAAAAAAACTTTGTCTCGCCTTTATTGTTTAAAAAAATATCACACTTCCTATATATTTCATTTCATATAATCGCGTGCTCAAAATGACATTTTTTAGGTTTTATTTTTTGTAGTAAAAATTTTTTTTAATCACAGCTTTTGTAAATTCAATGGTAAAGTATCTAATTTTTTAAGATACTCGTGCAGATAATAAAATTTCGATTTTTCGCCTACGAGTTGTTTTAATTTTCGTCTACGTATTTTTGTTGACGCCACAAACCTCATTCCTCTAAATAACATCATGTTCTGAAATGATAATAATCTTCAATGAGATTCATAAAATAATCCACTGTAGATAAAATTAAAATCAAAATCTGTAATAAACATCAGAGATTTTCATCAGTTTTCTCTAAAACAACTTTTCCTGCTGTTAGACAAACAGACAGGCATCAGAGGCACGTATTCACCATCCAATTATTTCCATTAATCTTGTTGATGAAAGACATTACCGAATCTCTTTCCCCATATTCCCTAACAATTAAATTACCTTTTCCGCCACTAGTTATCCTGAATCACGTTATGTACCCAAAACAACGATAGAATCTTTTGCTTGCCCAACTTATCTCAACGGTGGAGTCATACATCAAGTCGTGTCTTCTGCTTTGTTGAATCCTCTACGTCACTGAGGCCTGTTGTAGGGAGATTTACAGTCTTGGTGTTTTCAAAACAGAATGCAGGACACAAAACAAAAACTAGGAAATGTTAATCAGCAGAGAATATTTATATTCATCTCTGCAGTAGATTATTGTGTGAAATATACAAATCTTATCCCCTCATTGACCAAGTAAAATAAATATCTTCTAAGTTCCCTCTTAGAAATTACTTTACCAGCAAATTCTTGTCACATTTTTTGTTGGTAGAATATTCTGAATATTAGGTTGTAAAAGAGAATGTTGTAAATTTATTGGCCTGCCTATTTTGTTTTTGGAATATCAGTAATATTTTAAAACATCAGAATTAAGACTATTGCAAAAATTCGAATTTTTCAAACATTACCCTTTGAAGGTAATATTTTCCATAAGTTAAGATTAAGCTGAATATTAATTAAGCTTAAATCTTCTCAAAATTATTTATCTGTTATGTCTTATGTTATGTACTATGTAATGTCACATATTTCCATCTAATAATATATTATATATATTTTAAACTTTATTTGTAAACTCAGTTTAGTATCGTTTATTTGTATATTTATTCGTTTTATTTCATTGAAGAATTCGAGTTCTCTCAACGACATTACCTTTTGAATGAAAGGTAATATTTTTCATAATTTAAGATTAAACTGATGATTAATTAAGCTTAAATCTCATCAAAATTATTTATCTGTTATGTCTTATGTTATGCACTATGTAATGTCACATATTTTAATATAATAATATATGATATATAGTTTAAACTTTATTTGTGAAATTTAGTTTAGTTTCGCTAATTGGTATATTTATTCGTTTTATTTCGTTGAAGAATTCAAGTTCTCTCAACGACATTACCTTTTGAATGAAAGGAAATATTTTCCATAATTTAAGATTAAGCTAATGATTAATTGACCTTTAATCTTCTCAAAATTATTTATATGTTATGTCTTGTGTTACTCACTATGTAGATGAAATATATTTTCAAATAATAATATATAATATATATTTTAAGCTTTATTTGTGAAGTTCAGTTTAGTTTCGCTTATTCATATTAATGTTCCTTCCGTGTTAAAGCATCATCTTCCCTAGTTTGGAACGAACCTCATAATTTTGAGCTGCAGTTAGAGGACGAGGGTATCGTCTGAGCTGGTGATACTCTTTTCCATACTTCATCTAAAAGGAATTTGGCTCCAATGAATTTAAAGTGCACTCGACAGCTTATTCCATAGTTCTCTGATGGTATCAGATCTCGAACATGGAATCATCTGGTACAGAAATCGAGAACTTACAACCAACTTTTATTGTGATAATTATTTAATTCGAGAAAAATTCGTGATAATTGAATAATTCGTTATTTAATTCGTGATAATTGAAAATATACATCACCCATAATGTATATTAATATATTGGCAGCGTAATAATGTAGTGCTACATTAATATACGTAAATACTACTGTATATTGACTGAAAGGGTTAATGTATATTAACGTTTTCTATATGACAAATACAGAATCTACAAGCTCATAATAACATAAATTTAACAAGCTTCTTTTAAATCATCACATTCTTTCTACTTCAAGGGTCAGAATTAATCACAACAATTCATTTGCGATTCAATATAAGAGATTTAATTATAACAATAATAGTTTAGAGAAAACAAATATCTTTAATTAAGATGCCGAATCGAATATTTCAACATAATGTTGATAGTAATTAATTAAATTAATTGTATATGCAAAGAAAATGAAAGCATATCTTTTTGTCAGAGGAATTCTTCCTTAAGAGCAGAAGCATCTTAACCATTGCCTCTTTACACAACTATATACATACATATGATGGGTATTCATTACTATCACTAGAATCTAACTGAATAATGAAGATTTAAAATATGAAAACTTGGTTCTATCATTATATAGAACAAAATTTTTAGGTATTTAAGTATTATACCGTCCAATATTATCGACAAATGAATTGAATTGAATAATTTTAATGAATTGTCATTGCCAACGACTTGCTAAACCTGCAATTATGGTAATCCGGTAACGGTGTAATCCGTTGATCTTAATCGCCAAATTTAAATCCGTAGCTAAAAAGTTACTACTCAGTTGGCGATCGTTGGCGAAGACGGTATAGTATGTAAGAACCATTTTTTTTATTGAATCATTGAAAGTCACCTTCTAGAAATTTTCTATTATACTCTTTAATATATTGTCATGGCCATACTCTTCTAAGAATAAAATTAAAAATTGGGTGAGGTTGCTAAAAAAATGTTCAACTTTTTTTTCTAAATAGTTTTGAACATGGCAGACTTATGATTCTTAATTGGGCCGCTATAGTCAGGTGACTCGTGAGCCTTAAGGTTTCGAGACCCAATTTCACTAAAGAACTGTCTTGTAAGGGAGTCTATTGCGCGTTAAATCTGTCAAGGCCAATAGTCCTTCCGCAAGAATGGTGAGATATGCAGAAAGCCAGTTCAAGTGTCGTCCTCGTCATTTGACTTCGGTTCCAAATAACGAGGTCCGTTCCAAAAAAGAGGTAGTCAATCATTTAGTAGAAAAATTTAATCATATAGATAATTTAGTTATTAAATCTTGGTATCAAATGTTATTTAAATATCTATTTTAAGTTTTATAATTTTTGAGCACTCATATTCGAAAACCCAGACAGTAGGAATTTATTTAAAGAGATTTCTTTGAAAATCTGAAAACAATTATAAAAAAAATTTTATTTAAAAAACAGTTCTTTTAATATTAGCATTTAAATAAACGTGCAAATTTTTCTTGAATTTGGGTAATTCCATAATAACGTTTTTTCACTTAACAATAGAATAGGTCGTAGTCCACAAATTCAAATTGTTTTGATTATTTTATCAACTATTTAATCTAGTGATTTCAGATAAAATATCTGACAATTTTAGAGAATCTCATACGTAGAATTGTATCGTAATGATTTAATAGATATTAAATATCGCCAATAATCTCTGCTAAATTGTTCATGTGCATATAAACACATACTTGATGTGTATAAAAACATAAACACATGTATATGAAGCACATGATACATATTTGATGTGTATAAAACACATGACTACATATTTGATGTGTATAAAACACATGACTACATATTTGGTGTGTATAAAACACATGAATACATATTTGATGTGTATAA
>JAOUZG010029298.1:607053-635232 GCA_026289955.1 Argiope argentata | reverse complement strand
ATAGCAATTTAAAAATGTGCTATGACGCAGAAATGGTCAATCAACCACATATCTACAGGCTCTTTAAAAATAATCTAAACTAAAGCACCTAAAAAAACTCAGTAAAGTAATTGAATATGTTTTCAATTCAACATATTCAAAATATAAAAGATATTTGGAAAGTATTGAATAGTATATATTTTGCAAAACTGAAAATACATAATAATTTTCTTTAAAATTTCTTTCTAAAATATATTATAAATTACAAATAGTTTAAAAAGTTTTTTCCAAATAGGTCTTGCTTATACGTATTATAGTACAAAATTTCACTCCAATATAATGTAAAATATTTTATCTAGTTTACTTAAGAAAGCATGTTTTGAAAACAGTGAGCATGAAATTTAAGAAACATGTTTTGAGACATTATACAAAATTTGAAAACTCATATTTTGAGGGGAGAAAATAGTTTTCTTTGTAATATATAGTTTTTTTTTTGCATTTTAATGTTTACGAATCTTGGATTTTAGAGTTAAATCAGTGTAATATTCATTTTATTATGAGATTAAAATTGCAAAATTTACTTTTAGTCAAACAAAACGCTCCAGTCTATTTTTAATTTTGAAAAATTAAAAAATAATAGAAGGGAATTGTTAAATTTGAAATTTTCATTATTTCATAAACAATTCTTTATTATTCTATATGATTGTTATGATACACATCATTATAAATAAATATCAAAATGAAATATCAGGAAACTATAAAAATATCTGCTTTATAAGAAGTATTCAATTTTATAATCCTTGAAAACATTTAAAAAATGGAATTATAAAACTATTTCTGAAACGAAAAGGCCAACTATAAAATTAAAAAAGCACACAAATATATTTAGAGAGCGCTTGTACTGCTACTACTAAAACACAGATGAACAAAACGAAAGTAGAAATATACCAAGTTAATCGAAGGAAAAAATAAAATAAGAAATCCGACCTGATGGCTTTCTCAAAGGTTACTATCAGACAAGGATTCCAAAAATTGAATTTTTTTCTGTAAAGGATCTGACTATTTGTCCAAATATAAACCCAATTGTGACTCGAAATTCTCCAAAATTTAGGCCTAAAACGAGGGTACGAGTTACAATGCTTTTTTACAAATATTTTCATCGGCAACTGATATATTCTTTACTTTTTTATTACTACTTTTCATTTTTAATAATTGATTGTTTTTCTTTTATAGTTCCTTTTTGTATGTTTTTATTTGTTTGAATAGTTTTCATATACGTTTGTATTTATAAAAAATGATGCATCTATTAAGCCACAATTTCGGAGAATTTGAGGTTCACAATTTGATTTATACTCGGACAAATAGTCAAACCCTTCACAGAAAAAATTCCTTTTTAGAACCCTGCCTGATATTAACCCTTACAAAAGTGATCAGGTCAGATTTTTTATTTTATTTTTTCCTTCGATTAACTTGGTATTTTTCTACCTCCATTTTGTTCTACTTTCGTGTGTGTGTGTGTGTGTGTGTGTGTGTGTGTGTGTGTGTGTGTGTGATCAAAATATATTCAAAGATATTGACACATAAGTATATGTTTAATCTTCCTAAAATTCTTATAATTTTAAATGAAAAAAAAAATTAAAATCATCAATGAAAAATCCCTAATAAGAAATCGAGTCGTACTGCCTAGCTAAAATATAAGCAATATAAAATAAAAATCTTAATATGGAACAAAAATTTGCATCTCATAATCATTAAGGAATTCACCATCGACGAAATTAGTCTGAAACGCAACATACCTTAAAACAATCAATTACTAATCATGAATCACTTTCAAATATCTAAGGGCTTTTCTTTCTGGAATTATCTCAAGTAATTTTATAATACATCGCTAGAGAAAGTAGGAGTATTAAACAAACAATTTCTAAATATAAAACTAAATAAATGCGTGAAATAGATCTCAAAACAATCAGTCTCTTACCACATCTAAGCTACTAGAACAAACAAGGTTTGCTAAACGAAGCCAGAATGAAAAAGAATGGCTCATAGAAATAATCTTAAGACCGAGACGATCTAGACACAGATTTCCCTTTCAGAAAGAAAGCCAGTCTAATACCAGATTCAATGTTGGCCTGTATACAAAATTGATATTGATTAAACGTGACATCTCTAGTGACCGCGTGCCTCTTTCTTTCCTCTTTAAGAACGTAATAAATATCCCGACAGCAACAATTTCCATCACGCTAAATCTATGAGATGCAATGAATGTGCAAAACAAGAGTGGGAACCGATTTTATCCATAAAGGATCCTTTATGCCAAGAATAATGGATTACTCGATACAAGTTCCTTTTGAACATTATTTTACTGTCGTTTTCTGTGGTGTGTAATCATAATAGCATCCTTATGTTAATTATATCAGGAAATGGGAGACTTCCTGCTTGTTTCTAAAGATTTGTAAGAATACTGGAAAATAAATGCATCTGTGAAGGAATTGAAACTGTTTACCATTATTTAAAAGAAGATACATAAATCTAAAAGATAGAAAAGAACCTAAAAGCTAAAAATACATTGAAACAAAATCTGATTTTCATATTTCAATGTATCATGTCAGAACATCGTTTCTTGAACGGACAAGCACCACGTGGTAGTGCAAGTTAAATTATATTTTCATTCATTTTAATTATTTCATTGAATGAGTCACTTTAGTATTGCAAACGATCCTTGCAATACTAATTGTCTTGCCTTTATTGTTTTATAAAAAATATCGCATTTTTTATTTATTTCATTTTATATAATCACGTGCTCAAAATGACATTTTCTTGGTTTTATTTGCTGTAGTAATCAACTTATTTTTTTAATAAGAGCTTTTGTAAATGCAATGGCAAAGCGTTATTAAAAGTTGATATTTTGAGGCTCGTGCTGATAGTAAAATTTTTATTTTTTCCCTGCGTATTTTTGTTCATACCAAAAATCTCATCTCGAAAACAACCTCATGTTCTTAAATGACAATGTTGTTGTTACTAATAGCGCTCGCCATGGACAAGCCCCGCTGATACATCAGCAGAATTTAAGCCGGAAATATACGTCTCTTGTTTCACACGTAGCGCCATCTAGGGCCAAGAGTACGACTTGGCTACACACACTTCACAACTCTTTTTAGGGGGCGGACTACATTCACGCAAATCATTCATTCATATCAGATCATAATTTAGACCTGGAACAGGGAACGATCACCCCTGGCCCAATACCCCCAGTGATATTACTCTCGATATGGAGGACTTTGCGACCACGAACAGATTTAACGAGCGCCAATCGCCAAACACTCAGGGATTGTTTTGGCCGGTGAGTTTCGAACTCGTAACCTAAGGAGTAAGAGTTCAACGCTCTACCAACCAGGATATCCCGTCCCGATAATCTTATAATTTCTGTAATAGAAATATACAGAACTAGACTTATTAATAGCATCTCATACCAAATTTTAATTATTTAAATTATTCTGTCTTTCTTTTATCTCATTTACCTGCATATGAAATTATTAACCAGCAGTCAGGAATATATATTAAATTTCTTCTACTTATATTGCAGTGCTTTTGTTATCATAATCACATCAAGCATGAAGAAAAAAAATGACTCAAGGAGCCCTAAAAAGGAGAAATTGTCAAAATCCTGAAAGAAATTTATAAAACTCTCTATTGACTTCAAATCGAGATATTTTCTATATTTCAAGATATATTCAAGAAAGTTTCTTTTTACTTTTATAAATTAAAGAGAGCGACATTACAATTTGTACAATTTATGTGGTGTGTAATGAAACAAGAAAAAAATTTGATGATATTTCAATGCATTCTATTTATTATTTATAAGTATAAATAAGGCTTAATATTTGTGCTGGTTTTTATTACATTTCTCGATCAATATATTAGAATGAAAAAAGATTTCTGTGTCGCTATTCCAAGAGCAAGAGTTATTCGCAGGAAAGAAATCAAGAGCACTGAACAATAAAATACCAAACAAACTGTAGTAAATGTCTTTAAAGAAAAGAATAAAAAGAAATAATACCTTCGATGGAATTTTAAACCCAACTTACACATAAATTGAAAAGCTGTTATTGATTTTCTGCCGAAAACATTACGAAACAAAATGCTTCTTCTTCCCACCTAATCCTTGAAAATAAAAAGCTTTTCACATGTTTAATGATCTCGTCCGAGTCAGTCACTTCTTGGACGTCTCAGCCCGGAACATCGTCCAAAGTTTTCTCAAAATCTTCCCTAAGCTGTCTGAGTAGCGAGCTTAGTCATAATCTCCAGACTGGATATCTGAATGCAGTATGAACTTTTGCAACACAATTTAAGGGACTCTTAAAAGGTCTAAGTGAGAGGATTTAGGACGTCTTTTATGGTGTTTTCAACTGCATTAGCTTTTAAAAAGATACGTCTTTTAAGATGGGTGATGAAGCAAATGGCTCCTGCATATTGAAATATGTCTTTCACAAAACGTTAAGAAGCTAATTGATTTCATAATGAACTGCCATTGTCACAGTTATGTTATTGATGCTGAATTATAGAAATTACTGAAAAAAAACCTTCTTTATAGGGAAATCAATGGAGAGGTTTAAAATAAAAAAGTAAATATTTGCAACGTTTTATTTCATTAGAATTTAATTTTAATTTAACAAATCGATAAATTAATTGAAAAATAAGCTTTGAGATTAAAGTTTTGTTAACTGATATCATTATTGATATCCTACTTAGATATTAGCATAGAAATCTCATTTTAATTTATTAAATGGAATATCAAAAGCAGATATTATTTATTTTCTGAGAGCTAATAAATCCTTTTTTTGTATATTTATATCATGCTTCATGAAAAGAATCTGATATAATTTTAGTAATTAAAAATTAAGCCTTTTAAACTTAGGGTTGCCATCAGTTCCGAAAAGATTTATCCATAAAAAATATATGTGTAAAGTAATTAATGTAATAGAGAAAGCTTTTATGTACCCATTTTAATATGGCTGAAAAATGGATTTTTTATTTTAATTATTTTCTATTTTAAGCATTTATAGTGATAGTTCCTCTTCCTAACCCCAGGTGGAAAAGCACTCCCGTTGTCTTGAAAGTTATGCAGAAAATTATTATTCTGGTTTGAAAATTATTATTCAGTCAAGAAAAGTAGACGTGCACATTGAGGGTGAGTTATCATTTGCCAGCTTAACAAGTAGAGTCAATTTATTTTAATGATCAGGTGGAAGCACAGTGAATTTTCCTGTGAAGTTAGTAGTTTATCAAGAAAATAATTTTTATTGCAGTTTAGAAATATTCTTAACCTTGATGCTGAATTATTTATCAGAAATTGTATAAAAATAAGGAGTGCTTCAATGTAAATTAATGGATTATTAGTCAAGAAAACTATTTGCAGAATTTTCTTGCTTCAATTTTTGGCAAACAGGAGAACAAGGTATGCATTTACGAGTACTAGAGAAATACTTGTTTGGAAAATGTCCCATATATTCGACAGAATTTATTTTTAACTGTATTTATAATATATATTTCACAAATATTTATTATAATTGTTATAAACTCAAAAAAATTAATTTTTCTCATGTTCAGAACTAAGTCAATATTCGACATGTTGACATTCGTAAGTAACCGTTAATTTTTTTAAACAAAATATTAAATTGTTCTTTTTTCTTCCAGAATGTCCAAGAGTAGAAAATCTCAAAATTTTATCTCTTGGAAAGGAATTAAAAAAATCAATCATGGATTACTATATTCATTAACCTCTATATAAAGTAACAAGACAATTTAAAACATTGTGCTGGAAGATACCTTAGATTCATTAATAACAGAAGGATTCTATTAGATAATAGTATCTTATCCAATTCTTAAAATTTACAATAAGTCTTAACTGGGGAAGAGTGATATCTCAGACCACTGAGGATAAACTTTCAGTCACTTGTATTATATTTTTAGCTAAACCGAACAGATTAATCTTACGTACATCTTATTGTACACTACACGTCTTTTTCAACCGGTTTCAGCGGATGTTGTTGTTTTTTTTTTTAATATTCCAGCTGTATCTTTACGTGACGTCTATAAGATCCTTTATAGCATTCCTTTTTATCGTACTAGTACTTTTATTCCTTTTTATTGTTTTATTGTACTTTTATAGTACTACTATAGCTTAGAAGAAGCCTCTAAAACTTAGTCCTCGAAATATCATCCAATCTACTGCTCCTCGTTATGAAACAGAGCTCTAAAGATTTTTAAATCAAGCAAAAAGGGATTTTAGAGTTGAAGATAATTGTACAAGGAGATTTTTTTTATTAGAAATCATAAATATAATTAATTTTTCTAGTGGTATTGAATTTTGAAAATTTTCTAAAAAACCTACCAAGAGAAGTCTATAGAATTTACAGGCTGATTTGTGTACTAGTACTTAATCTATATGTTAAAAATACCTTCGAAAACCAATGAGGCCGATAAAAAAAGGATCAATTTTACCCATTGTCATTTTTTTCATGTGTTTGTTGAATTTTCCATTATATTGATTTCTATATACCTTTGTATACTGGAAAAAGGAATATGATTTAAAAAGTAAAAAGCAATATGTTATTTCAAGAACATTATTTGCTGTAACATGTAATTTGAGAAAAAATGTGATTTCCAACATAATTAGTATATTCAATTACAATAATATTTGAAAACATCTCTAAAACATATTTATGTATGAAGAAAAATATATTCAAAACATACTGGCTGATTTTCATATTAACCCTTTGACTGCTGAATATTCTTGGCCTATGCAGCTCGTACGGACGGCGCGTGCCTCACGTTCATCATCGCCGGCGATTGAAAGCTTTGTCGCTTAGTATACATCTCGTTGACGGTGTATGACACATTATAATATAGTATGTAATCCAATTACTATTCCATTGTCTATTCCGCATTAAATGAAAACATTTTTATTTTCAATATTTAGTAACATAATAAAATTTGAAATCCCAGTAATTTAATGATTATAATGTATTTGGATATTCATAATCAGAAAATTAAACAAATCATAAGAAGGATTGAATAATCATGGAAAGGCTTTAAATATATATATTTTAAGAAAATAACATTCAACAACATTAATATTTAATAACATTAGCATTATCTTTTTTGCGAGTGTTGTATTGTTTCCTGATCATTTTTCCAGGGGTGTATTTGCATCCATAATCCATACCGACAACAACCGCGGACCACGAATTTGCGTCCATAATCCATACTGACAACAACTGCGGAGTGCGTATTTTCGTCCATAGTCTACATCGATGGCTTTCTCTGGATGCATATGTTCGTCCATAGAACTCAAAGGATTAACATTTTCATTAGAAAATTTAAGTTGAATGTAAAAAATATCACTCTCATAGACAGCCTTTCCCCAGTTAAGAGTTAATATCAATAAAACGTGCAGTAATTTTTGTTGAGTTTGTTAAGAAAATTTTCTCTTTCTTTTTAAAAAAAGAAAACGCTATAACTTTTCGAATTTGCTTTCTGCTTTCAAGATGTCCAGTAATTTCGCAAAACTTTTCCAAAACGTGGTTTAAATGGGGCTCTTTAAGAATCCGTAAGAAATTGGAAGCGTATAATTTTGTAAAATCTAAGTGAAAATAAATCGTTTTACTTTTCTAGTTAATAGTGCTAGAAAATTTTTTTTTCTAAATGTCCAATTCTTTTGTCTCTCTTACTTCATTTTGAAATTATGTAAAGCATTTTGGACCTGATCTTGTGAATAGTTAGTTTTCGGTAAATCTCTTCACTTGACATTAAACATATAGCCGTTTAATCGGTATCGTATTTGACATTTAAGACGATAACCGTAGCTATTATGCAAATATTAGAATTAAGAGTTGGTATAAATGCTTATCATTATGTTTGTAATGTTAGTGTAGTAATTCTTTGGTCCTAGTAACCTGTAATTAGTTCGTGTTTTATTTATTCTTAATAAATTATTTCTTTTAATCCTTTATGTTGTCGGACCCAAACTTTGGAGACTTTTCCAAACTCCACTCCGCAGTCATTCTATTTCCACTGCAGTCATTCTAATGAAAAATTGCTTTATTCCTAGCCGAAAATATAATATATCTCTTTAACAAATAGAATAGTTACAAATTAAAATAAATGCTCCTAAAATTTTTATAACTGCGTATTTCTGCGTTTTCCTCCTTTCTTATCTTAAAATGTAAAGGCAATTTGAATTTTAATTAAATCAAGAAATTTTATTATCATTTATCATTATGAAAACGCCACATGGATTAACAAATAAAAATTTTAACTATTTTTAAATATTTTATTTGCAATCATTAAATAGAAAAATACATGAGTAATGTACATAACCTGTGAATTTAAATAAATTCATTTACGGAATTTTTTTTCTAATATAAATAACATAAATATCCTTTTTCAAATGAAGAAAAGGAAAATAAATAAACAGATAAATTGACCGAAAATTTAATTGCTTAACCTTAATGAAAAGCTATTATATCATAAACTAGTACATCTAACGAAAGTAATTTCAACAGAAAAATTCTTTTTCTTTAGGAAAAAAAAGTAATTTCAAATTCTTCGAATAAACAATTTGATTTTAATCTTCCCAATAGTTTCTCTTCTAGTAGAATAAAATTTGAAGAAAATAAATTTAACTTTTGTAAAATGAAAATAGATTAGAATTTTACTGTAATGTTACGCAATGTTTGAACTTAATTGAAAAAAAAATTATTAATTTATTATTCAAGACAATAGTTCTTCAATTAAATAGAAAAAAAGTAATCGTGTTTTCAATTCTATTTGCGAAAGCAAGTAATTTGCAGAGAGAGAGAAAGAAAAAAATTGGTAATTCAGCTTTTAAATCAACAGTGTTTCAATTAAATATGAAGAAAAAAACTATGAAGTAATTCCAACCTTACCTAAATGGGAAAAACGAATAGGAAAAGGGATTTAATTTGAGAATAAGAGAATAATGGCCATGCATGCATGTTTTTAATTTCAGAAAACCTTTGTTTGATCAAAAACATTATATTTCACTGTAGAAATATAATGTTTTTGTATTTTTATTCAGGAAATTTTATAGAATATATTTCTTTAGATTCAACAATATAATATAAGGATTTAACCAAAATTATAGGTAATTACTGGGATAATATTTATATTTGTAGCGATATTTAGCAAAAAAATGAATCATTATGGAAGCAATAAAAATTACAGCATTTAAAATAAAACCTTTCATTTCTCTTTTCGGAAAATCCATTAAGTAATATGAGTGAGTATTTGTTTAAATATTTTTATAAAAATACAACGTAAGGAATTTAATATATATAAGAACAAGAAATTACGATAAATTCAAATAATGGAGAAAAAAATGGTTTTGTTAAGTGTTTCATAATGATAAATACTACAATAACAGAATTTGAAAAAAATATCATAAATGAAAATACGATGCAAAAGTTTAGATAAAATTTGAGCTAAACAATCAAAATAGAATAAGAATTTTTCGTATAAAAATTATCAACAGCCACATACACATGATTCAAGAATTCACTTTTTTTTATTATTTCTATTTTTATATATTTTAAATATAATTTATAAGATTGACCCATAAGTAGATATGTAATCAAAATAACGCCACGTTATTCATTAGCTCTTATTATCATGCAATATTTTGTCCATCAATATAATCATCTCCTCAGTTCTACTTTCAAGTTGTTCTTATAGAAGTATTATGGCAAAAATTTACGTATGAAAACATGTTTATAGTCAACTTATGCTTTTTCAAAGTTTTGGGGTTTATTTATAAAGTCGTTGAATCCTTACTTCTGAATTTGCGGTCAATTTGAATTATTGAAAAAGGATAAGGAAATATTCTCAAGACTATCTTTTAAAATATTTTATTCTTCATTTTTCTTTGTTTTTTAAATTCTCCTTATTAATTAACATTGATGTGTAATTTCTTAATACCTGAATAAAGAACATGATCATTAAAACATTGTTTAGTTTTTTTCTTATAACGTCTTCCCGACATTTAATATTATAACATTTAACTATTTTTAGATTAATATTTTTCTGATTCTCAGACTGCATTGTGTTAGCCAAATAGATTCTAACAATGATTACAAACGAAAAAAAAAGAAAAATATCAATGGTGTCATTTTGACTCCGCGTTTCTGGCCGCATGATGGAATTATGCTTCCAGTTGCGGGTTATTATGTATTTTTATGACAAGAAGAAAGGTTAAAATATATAAGAATATAGCAGGTTCCAGCTTAAATATTAAACGTCAGTCCTTTTATATTTCATTAGAATCTTAAAAGTTATAAATATTAAATATTTTTAAAAAATAAATTCCATGTAAATAATTGTTTGTTGATATAAAAACCTTCAATATTTTTTTTCTAAAATAACACACTATTTCATTAGCAAGGAATGTTAGCGAGTTTGGATTACTATTTGTATTTCAGAATTATTATTAGCAAATAATTGTTTTATTTCAATATAAATATATATGCTGGTGATGAAACAATGAAGATATAATTTTATATATTTGTCTATCTTTTCTTAATTTAGAGTCCATTATCCTCTCAATAGCTTTGCATCTTTTCAGAGTAAATGAGAAAAACTTTGCGCTAAGTAGATTTATTCTTATTTTCTTCAGTAATTTCTATGATTCAGAATCAATAAGATTAAGGTGATTTCTGCAAGAACTACCTTTTTGACTGGCAAAAGTTTATTCCATACGAAAATTTTAAGATCATTTATAGAGTTTGTTACAATTCTCTTTAAATACTTATAGAATTAGTCGTAATAATACAGTTAAAAATTCGAATATGTAGAATAAAGTTCCAATATTTGACTATTTAAAAACACATAATCCTAAATCATTCGGATTTCCAAATCAACAAGTTTCAATATTTTTGTTTCATTCAACCTATGTTTTAATAACATCACCAGTTTTAAATTTACAATAAGTTGCATTTTAACGATAATTTTTTGTTCATATTTTAGCAATCGCAGACAAAAATAAAATCTAAAACTTAAGTAGGTACAGACTTTATAACTTCTCACTGCAGAAGTTCAATTTTTGGAAACAAATTTATTTATTAGCTCTATTGGGATAATATCTCTTTTAATAATTTATGGTTTCAAAGAACCCCTATTAAAGATTCATTAACTTCCTTCACTCAGACTTTAAATTGGCAAACTATGGTAAGAAAATAAGCATTATTGCTTGTGAAGTTATTTAATCCAGAGGTTTTCTAAGCCTCTCGTGAGCGGGATCAGGCGAGTCTTAAAGCTCACTTTACGTAAAGCTCTGAGCTTAGACAACCATGAAGTGATTCGCAGAACGAGATCATTAAACACATGATACACTCTTTTTTTCTTTTCAATGGAAAGAAAACGAATAACAGTTTGAAATATTTTCTGGTCAGAAATTAATAATTATTTTTCAATTACTATAATATGAGAATAAATCTAATTAAGAAAAGTTTTTCTCATTTATTCTCAAAAGATACGATAGCTAATGAGAGGATAGTGGACTCTAAATTAAGAAAATGTAGACAAATATATAAAATTATAAATTATATCTTCATCCTTTCATCATCAACATATATATTTATATTCAAATGAAACAATTATTTGCTAATAATAAATTTCATAAAATTTATTTTTTATGAAATTAAATATTTGAATGCCTTGGGGGGGGGTGATTTACATCTTACGACTTTGCTCAGGATGATACTTTAATTTGGTTTAAGCATCTTTGAAAAGTTTTCGGTGTCATAGTTTTTGAAGAAATTAAATAGAATTGACAATAAATATTTTTGTTAAACATTAAAAGAAAACGAAGTTCGCATACTATATTTCCAGTTTTTTTTACATAATAAAAAATCAATTTTAATTCAGAAAAAATAAAATTCCAATGAAAATTCAGTAAGAGTGCATAAAAATATTTCTAAAAAATTTGCTTTTAATCGGAAATCATCAGTAGTTTTGTTCCAATTAAATTAATATTGGATAACAGATGAAATAATAATATAAAACATTAAAACCTAAATTACCTGAAATATTTTTTTTTATTTTACATCATCAATTCTTTTTTTAAATATTATAATTTTTTTGAAAAAAATTTGGTTTATTTTTATTATTTTCTAGCTGATTTGGTTAATATATATATATATATATATATATATATATATTAATAATCCTAAGTGAATAATTACTAATTACTTAATTACATAATTTAAAAATTGTTTTTTCTGATAAAAAGTTTTAATTTTTTTTTATTTTATGGCAAAGATATTAGAATCTGAAAACACTAAATCATTAAGAATATGTGTGCTGATAAGAAAAAAATGAATAAGAAAGAAGAAATAAGAAAAAAATGCAAAAAATGTACACACTTTCAATGAAAATATAAGCAATGTTTTATTACTTTAAAATCAGTACTTAGCTGAAAAATAATTTTTTTACTCATATACAAAGATATTCTGTGTCATAAACTGTTATAATAATTTAAAAAAACTCGTTATGATATTTTCACGAATCTTCAAGTTCAAACTTTTCTATGTCAAAAAACTAAATTTTTGGAGTTAAATTTCTCTATATATCTTCTCTATCACGGAAGTTTCTCTATATGTCTTAAAACTGCTTTAAGGTAGACGGTTAAAATTTAGAATTTCAGTGTCTTAAGATAAAAAAAATCATATTTCTATCAAAATTCGAACGAAATTCTTTCAGATAAAATCTATTTTTCTGACTATCAGAATTATTTAACTAAAATAAACAAGTTTTTTTTAAAAGGAAACCATCAATTATATATCGGTCTACCGGTGAGCTACTGGTGTAAATTTCTATCATTCAGATATTGAGTGGAGTATTTTACTCAATACATATTTTTTTTTTAATTTCTACTATTAGTTCACTCTCAACCTAAATATATTTTTATATATTGCTCAAATTTTCAGTCGTTAATAAAATATATTTTATTCATCCACTCATGATGACATGCATTTTTTTAAATTTGCAGCGGATGACACTTGATGTCAATACAGTTTTTTGGAATATTGATTTATTCATTGAATTTAATTAATTATTAATATTTCAAACAGAGTTATCAGCAGTTTGTAATGAAAATTGAAATCAACAGGCAGAAGCTGAATCGATGAGAGACAAGGCTTTCAGCATTTTTCGAGTGAAAGTGGAGAATGCGAGTTTAATTCTTGCGAGAATCGTTAATTTTTTGTTATAATATTTATATTAACTGTAATTATTTAATAAAAAAGTAATTAAAATAAAATTCTTCTCTCTTGATCTAGTAAAAATTGACTTTAAAATTTTTATAATACTTTATTTCCTATGAGTGTATTAAATGTTATTTTATTATTTTTGTTAATCCTTTAAGCGTTTCATAAGAAATAAATATCATGTAGAAATCATTTTATTCCCCTTTATTGGAAATAGTTTTTCAACGTACAGAGAGGGAAACCTTAATGTTATATAGCATGTTTATTAAAACAAAAACAACTCTTCCAAAGAAGAGTATTTTGTACAGGTAAAGCTTTCTTGGATGAACCGAGTTATTTTATAATCCTCATTTGCTTCATTTTAAGAAATAATTTCATGACTTTTAGCAGTATTTTGTAAAATAGCAATGATGATTTATTTTCCTTTTTTAATATTTTGAAAATATAAAAATAAAAACTTCAATTATTGTTCAGCTAGTACTTATTAATTTTAAGCAATTTTAAGAAATTTATTTATTACGTTTCTGTGAAGATAGGATTTTGTAACACACTTATCCTTCATTTTCTATACCTTTATACAGATTAGATTCCTTTTTTACATCTGGGTATTCTGGGACAAAAAATATATAATGTTATTAAAATTCTTATAATATTTTAATATATTTAGAATGAAATAAATGTTTCATGATTAATTTAATTACATATTCATATAAGTGGTGGCATCTGTTATCTAATTTGAAATAAAATCGAATACAAGATTCCATAATAATTACAATATTGTATTTTAAGTTTAATGCTTAATAGTAAAAATATAATGAAAATGAAAACTTTAACCTTTCATTACACTATTATAAATGTGTTTCTTGAAACATTCTTTATTAAATCGATCAATTCATTTTTCGAAAAGTTATATTTTTAAAATAAATAAAAACGTTAAATATCAAAAAAATTATTAAATTGTTATTTAGGTAACCACTCAATACACGACCTAAATAAGCGAAAAAAGATTCTTTAATTCCAAAAAAATAAATAATTTATGTTTTTAATATTCATTTAACAAACAAAACGGTGACTTATATTGTTTATATCAAAATAGTAAAAGAATAATATATCACTCGACTCCCAAGCACACTTTTTACCCAATTTATCGTTCCCTTAATGTTCTTTTTAATTGAATTAAAATCATAATAAAATTAAGCATATCGAATATTCTTTTATTTGGTTGTATTAAAAATTCTTCATTTATTTTTCTATTTAGAAATTTCACATCTTTAATTACAGTAATGCAGTGTCAATATCATAACAATAACAGCCACAGCTCATTATAAAACAAATCTGGGGGGAGGGCTTGTTTTGTCTTTCAATAATTTTTTAAGAACATTTTATTTCTGTAATCAATTTCCTTTATACTTAATCCTTGCCACTGTTTTCCTTTTAAAAGCTAATGCATGTGAAGACTCTGTTAAAGTCGCCCTAAGTCTTTTCAATCATGCTTCAAAAACTCTCTTTAAGTTGTGCAGCAAAACTTCATATCACATCCTCGGATCCATTTCAAAGATTACGACTGAGCTTGGAACTCAAACTTATTAAAAAAGAATTAGAGCAAACTTTTGAGGTTGCTCTAAGCTAGGAAAACCATGAAGTGATTCGTCGGATAAGGTTATTAAACATATGAAAAAAAAAACAATATTTTGAAGGTAGAGTAGGGAGGATAAACATATTATTTCGTAAAGTTTTCAGCAGATAATAGATAATAATTTTATGTTTCAGTGGGACTTAAATTCCATCGCAGGAATTATTTATTCTTATTATTTTCTAAGGCATTTACAACCGTTTGTTAGGCCTTTTATTGTTCAGTGTTCTTAATTTATTTGCAGAGAAAGAGTTTCAAGGAGCTTTTGCTCCTTGAATAACGACATAGAAATATTACTTAATATTAAATGATTACACAGAGAAATGTTAAAAAACATGCAAAAATATTAATCTTCATTTATTCTTATAAATAATAAATAGAATGCTTTGAAATAAGAAATAATAAGTCTTTCTTTTGTATCAGATATCGCACACCACATAAATTGTAAAATTGTAATGCCGTTCTCTTTAATTTATTGTTATTTATTATTTTATTTACTAAACTGTTATTTTAGCATTTTGCCTTTGATATTTTTTTTTGCTTAAATTTATATGTAACCCTAGTAGAACACAAATATTGTGCAATATTGTAAGAAACTGAGTAATATTGAAAAGTATTGTGCAACAGGCTGTGTTCCCTGGAAATTACTTCCTCGAAGAAAAATGCAGGAATCTTTATTTATTTAAAATTATCTTTCAGAATTCAGAAGTAATCCAAAGTAAAAAATATTATTTAGAAATTAGTTATCAAAAAAATAAATAAAAGACACTAATATATTTGGCAAAGTTTGAAAATTATGAAAACTACAGCATTTTAAATTTTAATACCAATATCTTATTTTATTACTTTCAGAATTTAAACATCAACTAATCGATTATTTTAATTCAATTTCTTTACAAAACACAAATCTTCACCATGTCAAAAATTAAGAAAAAATAATTTTAAGATAACATGAAATTTTTAAAATGAAATATAAATTCAAAACTAAAATCTTATAAACAATTTGCGAAGAAAAAAAACTAGCATTACTTACTCTAGCTGGCAATGATAGTCTAATAGAGGATAAATTACTGTTTATACATTGCATTTCTTTTTTATTTTTAAAAAACAATTGTTGCTTGTTTATTAAATTAACTGTTTTAATTACAAATTTGTAGCTCGAAGATCGATGAGCGTACGATTTGACATTATAAGCCAATTGTCCCAGAATTATTAAATTTGTCCTGGATCTATATTCAAATATGATAATATGGATAATGGGCCAAGACAGGTGTTTGAGACAATGTGTCTATTTTTTATTAAAATATACTTATTTAAGCTAACCTACTTTTTATATTACAAATAGAAAATATTTTAAGAGGATATATATAAAAATTCTGATCAGGCAAAGGGATACAGAAGGTAAAAGAGATGGAGAATAACAGTTGTATTTCCCATTGAATGTACATCCTTAACGACAAAGAATCCATGAACTTTATTATTAAGTAAGCATTTCCATAAATAAAAAAATTAGGTCCCTGTACGATATCAACTGTATTGCAAAAGAATTTTTACATTAGATTTTTTTTCTATTTCATTAACTTTACTTGAAGTGATATTTTTTATTCTTAAAACAAATTCTTATAACGTGATTAATTTGCTGAAACATGAACTATATAATAAATTCTCATTCCTAATCTAACAAAGATTAAACATTTATTGGGCTCAATGCAAATAAAACATTTTTACTTCAGCAATAAACCAATAGCAAAGATAAGCATACTTATCAATAATGAAAACAACTATCATTTCCCAACAAAGTAGTTTATTGCTTAGAATGATTTGTCACTCTCTGCAGAAGATATGTTATTATTGAAGATTTGATATATTTTTCTTCATGTCTTATTCTTTTTTATGTCCTATATTATTATATTTATTTTATCATACTCATATTGAAGATTTCCTTTATTTTATTATTTTTTTCTTATTCATTTATAGTAATAGTAATACTTAACAATTACTGTAAAGAATTACTTTACTTTTATATTATTACTAAAAAATTCATCCTTTGTTCTTAATGCGTGTCAGGAATATCTTTCAAATATTCCTTTTCATCATTTACAAATAACAATGCCGGATTGCTGGCGCAGAGGCAGCGCGTCTTCCTCGTGTTCTGGAAGTCCCGGGTTCGAGTCCCGGTTGGGGCATGGCTGTTATTCTGTGTATCTGTGAGATATATGAAGACGCTCCCCTGTAAAAGGGGCTGGACAAGCGAATGTGGTGAGTGGGTAGCAAAGTCGTACTCTTGGCCCTAGTTGGTGCTACTCAAATACAAGAGACGCTTCATTCGGCTTAATCTGCTGCTGGGTTCAGCAGCGGGCTTGTCCATGGCAAGTGTCATTTGACACAACAACAACAAATAACAATTATGAAAGTTCTTTATCTAAATTGAATTCTTAATAAATATTTAATTGAAAACATTTCATACCATCCTATCTAATAAAACAATCAAATATATATATAATTCAGATGAAACTCTTAATATCCATATTTTTTTTTTATTTCGAACACCTCTTCGAAATTAAGTAATGAAGATAAAGAGAAAGACAAATTTTTCGATACAATCAGTAACTTTCCTTATAGAAGCAAAATTTAAAACTTATATTAGAAACATTATGTTGATTGCAAATCCTGATTTTCTATATAATTAGCAGTTTCTTTCATGGAAGTTAATATTAAAATTAAAAATCTTATACCGATTTTTGACACTCTTGTGGCTAATTATTGATACAGCTTTATTGACATGACTATTTATAAACGACATGTAAAAACAGTTTTCTAAAACTTACAGTAATTCCTGATTTAAAATGACATATATAACCATTTATATGTTCATTATCCTTGTATTGAATACTTACCGAGTATAATTATTAGAATAGATACATACAAAAATATCAATAAAATTCTGAAATGTATCATGTATTATGAAGTATTCATCTCAGAAGAAAAAATATGTGTTATTGGCGTCCCGCCTTTTAAAGAATATCTGTGGTACAATAAGAACAGATTAAAAAAAAAACTTTTATAAAAACAGATTATAAAAGTGACATGTCTTATTTCCCCCTTCAAAATACTGTGCTTATACATTTATCAATACTATCCATGTTATTAGAGAGAGAAATCATAAAATCTTAAACCATATACTATAGACATCTTTTATGATTTTATTTATTGTTGCTATTATTTTTTAAAGTTTAAAACTGGTAGGAAACACTTTCTAATATCATTTATCTGTTGAAAAAAAACTTAAATTGGATTTAATGCCATTCGCGATATAATAGAATTCAAATATTTGTAGTAAAAATGGAATATTTTTGGAAATAACGTATTATTCCTTTAATAATAAGGAACATTATAAATAATAAGGAACTTTATTTGCACTAAAATAAAATCACAATTATTAATCGGCCAATGATGTTTATATAAACACTTGTATTGGCGAGAAAAAATCACGCCAAGCTTTCAGCCAAGCACTTGCAACACATTCGAGCTTAAAATAAAGCAAGTAGCAAAATACAATGCAGTTCCATCAGTTTAAATGAACTTTAATGACAAGTTAAATAAATTAAATACAATAAGTAAATCAAACTAGGAAATAGTATTCAGTTATAACGCCAAAATCACTGAGTGATCGAGGTTAAGAAATTCTTAACTGAATTAAAATTGATATAAATAGAATATGTATGATGTATATACTAGTGAAATGATAGAGGAATATCCTTAAAAGCGTTTTCTTTGGCTCCAATTGCATAGCAATAGTTAACCATGGCTTAAATATGCTTAAAAATTGAACATTTAAAAGCGAGAAAAGATCTCCCATTGAAATATTATGGAGAATACGGTTACAGTGAATACAAATTCTAACCTCAAAGCACGTGGTTTTATCTTGTGTGACATCGAAGTAGGGTTGCACTTCCTCTATTAGTATACCAAATCTATGGTTGCTACTCAACATCCTCGAAGCAATCATACCCCGATTTAATATCTGTAGTGTAAACCTCTCACAATTTTCGAGTCCAATTCTGACCCTAAGGTTTGACTGTCTGTCTTTCTATACTTTCAGAACTAAATTCAATAGACAATTCAAAAACACAATGACTGAAATATATCAAATTATATAAGAGAATTGAAGACTATAAGTGTAGTGTTTTATGTCAAATTTTTGTTTCGATATATTAAACAAAACACGTATAAAACACAAATTCTGTTTTGTATACTGTTACCCACATGAAAGAAAATAATCGTCAAAAATAGGGCAAAAATTCACACGACAGATTCAGTAAAAATATTAAATTCATGTCAAAAGTTAATATTGTTCCGTTTTTAAAGTAGCGGGTTCGGATTGAATGGAGTTTATTTGAGGACAGCACAAACAAATTTATTTACAGATATTTACAGTTATTTACAGGATGACTTGAGAAAGGAAAAATTTCAGATAAATACAATCCAGCAGTCAACAGTTACTAACAGCGTAAATGCAAGTCTTACGCACAATAAAAACAGTTTGCAAAACAGCTATAGTATAGCACAGCAGCAGTAATTCACAGCGTTAACAGCAAACGCAAATACAGCTCACTAATCCGCTAGTTTAGCGAGACGCTTCTATTCCGAGAGGGAAAAAACTAACTCGCTCTGGCAATCCGTGCCTTATATAGCCGAGAAAACGCTCGCCCAAAAGCACGGAGAAGAAACGCGGCGTTTCACGTAAGATCCAGCGGCTACCAAACTATTCCTTTCACCAAATCAACTCAACTGCCGTCAAGTTCTCCCCTCCGTGCTTCCAGCGACATTCGCTCGCTTGTAACAATATCTTTTAACTATTGTACACCATTACCATGTAATGTGCTCTCAGGCGTAACAAAGATAATAGAGAGTACGTTAAAAAATTTAGGGAAGATAATTTCTTCTGGGGTTTTATTCCGTTATAAACGCCCCCTTATGCATGAGCTAAAGTGCAGAAGGTTTCCAAACTCGATAATAAATAATACTTGATAAATCTGAAAGTAACCAACTTGTAACCACAAACTAAGATCCCCAGAAAATATCTGATACAATTTATCTAAGTAAGTATCTAAATAAGCTAATAAGAAAAGAAGAAGAAATAAATATCCTAAGATCTAAAACAAAAACATTCGTGGCTTCCTATCACCATCTACGCCAGATTAAGCCCTGATTTAACGCTGGTCTCTGTATAAAACTGATATTGATTAAATGTGACGTCCCGGGTGACCGCATGTCGCTTTCTTTCCCTTTTAAGAATGTAATAAATCTCCCGACCGCACCGATTTCCATCATGTCACATCTATCGAATGTGTTGCCTCTATGAGATGGGAGTGGATATGGATTTTTTTTTTTCATAAGCGTTGACTATGTCAAAGATGATGGATCCTTCAAAGATAGACTTGTACATTGTTGTACTCGCATTTCCACTCTATAACTTGTAATGAAAATATGAAGGCAATCAAACTATAAAAAGACTTCTGTTTGTTTGAGGGGGGAAAGATGTTGTATATTGAGTTAAATATGAAGAATATTCTATTCACCGATTGTTTACCAGATAACCACCTGCTTTATTTCACACTGCAATTGTTATTCAAGCATAGAGCTTAAACAATGTTAAAAGTATTTCATAATATACAATGAATCTATGTTTTCTGACTGCCTATACAATTTCATTTAATTTTTATACATTTTTAAATTTTGTGAATATAATCCAATTATAATTTTAATTCTATTTAAATGTTTAAGGTTTTTAATATAAAAAATGGTATACATTTCAATTCAATGGTTATTTAATTAAATGTTTTAATGTATTTGACTTTTGTTTATCTCTTCTTAAGAAAATAAATTTGTTTATAGGAAATTATTCTGTCGAAAAATCATAAAAAAGCCATCTTTGACTACCAGCCAAGGATATTAGTTGTATTTAATTGCTATATAACTGACGTCCTAGAATAGGGGTAAGGCGTTTCCTTCGTTATCTAGGCATCCTGTGTTCGAGTCCCGGTTCGAGCCTGGTTGTTATTCATCTTTTCTATCTGTGAGGTATGGGAATATCTCTCCCCAATGAAAAAAAAGCTGTGTAGCGCATGTGAGTAGCTTAGTTGTATTTTTTGCCCTAGTTAAAAAAGCAAGAGACACTACATTGGCTTAAAATTGCTGCTACAACAATGAGATCATCCATGACAAGTGCCATTAAAAACGACAAAAACATTTTTTTAATAATTAATATAGCTTTATGTCCTTGATTTCGTCTAATTGTTCCAATTAATGAGACATTTTTTTTCTTCTTTTAATTTGTTTATTGCTTTTTAAGAAAACTTAATACTTTACATTTGTTCAACGGAAACTAACCATTTTTGGCTATTCCACCGAGAATATTGGTTGTATTTAATCAAAATAAAATAAATACAAATTCATGATGTTGATTTCGTCAATTGTCAAAATAAGTTTTTTAAAATTTAATTTTGTCTATCTCTTTATAAGAATATTTAATACTTTACATTTGTTTATAAGAAATTAGTCTGTCGGAACATCATAAACTAATCATCATTCGATACCAGCTAATTCATCAAGGATATTAGCTGCATCACAAAAAATATCAATAAAACTCATTGACTTCATAAAATTGTCAGACATTAAAACCAATTTATTTTGACTGCCAAACTTATGTCCATAGAATACATTCATGACTTTATAGTGGAGAATTCTAAACATCAGTTTCATGATTTCATATTGCCAATAAAATTGTATACATGAGGTTCAACTACTTTTTAACTTTGTCGATACTGCATAACTTCGCTTTCTTACTTCTCATATAAAATCCACATGCATCGAATACATTTCATCTTTTTTAACTTTTAACAAGGGTAGAAGGTCAATCGATTAAATATTTAGTTAAACAATAAAAAAATTCTTCAATCTTTATTGAAAACAATGAATATATTGTTATAAAATATACTTTAAAAATCTACTTGAAATGTAATTAAATTTAAATTTAAAAGATTTACATAATTAAAGGCATTAAAAATATTACTTTTTGGACTTTAAGACGAAGCAAAATTCATTTTTGTCAGAGAATTATATTAGTAGTTACCTGAAGGAAACATCATGATCTCGCTAGCTTTTAATGCATTGAAAATTTAAAATAAATTACTTACTCCAAGCTGCCATTTATATCCTTCAATGTATATATGTACCAAATTTGGTTACTCTCAGTCAGATAGCCTGTCCTGTAGAACTCCCATTTATCATTATTATTTGTAGAGACGGAAACTATGCAGATACAAAAACATTCTTCACCTTCATCTTTTATCAAAGAAAAAAACAAAAGATTAATTTTTAATGAAAAAATGAAAACAATTTAAATTTTTTTACAATTTGATCTGCTGTTGGAAATTAAGTAAAAATATTTTCAATAAATTGCAAAATTCAGGAATATTTTGCAATACTGATATATTGGAATATTTAAAAAAACCTTAATTCCTTTTTTGGTATTTCCATATGGTTTAAAATTTATTATTGTACTGTTGCTTTAATAATTTCGAAAATTATGACCTTAAGTCTTTAACATTTCAAGTCCTTTTCATTTAAATAAAATTTAAAGAATGTCGTGCCTAGATGCACATTCCTACCTTCCAGAGCATATCTATATGAAGTGCGGGAACTCTATAATTTCATAAATTATGTTGTAAAAAGATCAAAATTTCGCTTAATTTTTTTAAATAAAAATTTATAGAAGTCCCACCTAGATGCACAATTCTATTTTCTCAAGTATATCTATATGAAGTAACTCTGCAATTTCGGAAATTATAGTGGAAAAACACAATTTTTAATCACAATTTTTTTTTAAGTTCAAAAATTAGATATGCATTTTTACCTCCCAAAACATATCTATATGAAGTTCGGTAACTAACTCTATAATTTCGGAAATTGTATTAATAAAACATCAAATTTCGTTTTATTTTTATTTAAATAGAATTTTATCAAAAGTAGCACCTAGATGCACATTCCTATCTTCCGAAACATATATATATTTATATAAAGTGTGGTAACTCTCAGGCAAACTATCTACATTCTATACGGTTCGACCATTAAAATGGAGAATTATCTTATTAACTAAGATATTTCTTAGTAATCAAGAGTAATTTTGTGGATATAGCCCTTATATCAACATACTGCCATTCTGAGGATTTTTCAATAATTCCTTAATTTACTAAACGATCTAATCATTCTTAAAATTTTTAAATTAGGTACAGTCTAATAGCTCATTGGCGACAGATTTAAATTTGGCGATTAAGATCAACGGATTACACTATTTCCGAATTGCTATAATTTGCGGTTTAGCAACTCATTGGTGACTATTTCAAATTTGGCGGTAAAGTTGGACGGTCTAATTTCTTAAGTACCATTTGTGCAATAACAGCCATCCTTAAACAATTTAAAGAACAAAAAAATAAAAGTTTCCTATACTGTAACTTTCAGTAAGTAATTCGAGTAAATAGAGTATTCATGTCACAAAATGGCTGGTAATTTTTTAAGAATGCTAAATAACAAATGATCTAAATTCATCAATAAATTTTCGAGAGTGTAAAAGGAAGTAGTTCTGTCACGAATTTTAAGGAACTACAACTTTCTCGCCTTTTCTTCGATGACAATGAAAAATTGCTGCAAAGAAAAGCTTAAAAAACAAAATAAAAACTTTGAAGTAATTGAAAGAGTTTTTGCTGACAAAACAGCATTAACCGTTTTAATAAATTAGATTTTGGATGACTTTAACAAACGATGCTTTTTCACTTCAAAAGTTTTGGGAAATTTCAGGTAGTTTAAACACTGCATGCGCAACATACACTATTACTTTCTTTTAGATTAATTCATTAATTGAGGTTTTAATTTGTGTATTCTCTTTTACCTTTTTGGGTGCTCTCATGTAATTCGAATTAAATAATCTATAAAAAAAGCTATGAATAATGTGTTTGAAACAAAACCTAGATTATTGAATATGATATCCTGATAACCAAAACAGTTTTAAAACTTGGAATGGAATTTCTAAAAGCATTATCAAAAAATATTTAAAATGTCTTTTAAAAAGAAATCAGCTTAGAATTTTCAAACTACTAAATTTTGTCAGTGGCAAAAGTTGATTTTATAATTAATTAATTAAACATTTCATAATTATTTTTTTCTAAAAAAACTAATTATTATATCTGTAAAATTAAAGTGGATCTAAACATTTGCCCCTGAAAAATATTATTTTATAATTTTTTGGAACTTATCAGGTATAATTATTCAGTTCCTTATAACACACACACACACACAGATATATATATATATATATATATATATATATATATATATATATATATATGGAGATAATATAAAGCGCATTTTTTATTTAAATAATTCCAAAAGGATCATTTTATAAACTAATATTCCTTTATTATGAGTCCTAAAAACATTTCTTAGAAAACAAGTAACTTTTAGTTTATTCTCAACTATTAGGCGTACTTTGATATATTGAAGAATAAAATTTCAAATTCAAAATAATTTGTAGTTACAAAAATTTCCAAGAAATTACAAATTGTTCCAAAGGAATTTAGTAAAATGGTTTATTTAAACATGCAATTCTTAAAATAACATTTTTATAAATCAATTTTATTTTATTTTTTCACTTTAATATATTCGAGAAGTTTTACAAAAATAGTTTACTAACTTTTCTTATACTTTCTTCCTTTGTTGAAAGAATAGATTTGGTTTTATCGTACTTTTAAAAGAAATTGTCTTAAAAAATGTTAATGCTATATTTGACTTAAGGAAAGCAAAAATTCCTCCTTATTAATTTTAGAAGAAATAAAGTTTGAAGTTGCGATAAAACTAATATCCTCTTTTGTTCCTAGAACTAAAGAATTTGAAAGTATGAAGAAGTTTCTTGGAAGAGAAACGGTATATGCTTTCAAAATATATCTAATTTTTCTTTTCCAGTCTGCATTGTTGAAATTTTTCATAGAATAATCCTTTTCTATAACAAAAAATAGTTCTTGGTTGCAAAACAATGAATTTCCAAACATAAGATACAGTGTCATGTCTATTTATGATAGAAAAAAGGAATTTTATATTAATATATTAATTAAATATTTTGTTATTTCATTCATATTAAATACTTTTAACCCCCAAAAATTCACAAATTAGGCTTATAATTTAATATATTCTTAAAAAATATAAGGTTCTCAGTTTTTCAAATAAATAAGAGATTGATTTTAAAATTTAATATATTTTAAAAGAGATTTTACTTATATATATACATTAAAAAAACTAGGTACAGGAAGTCAAAAACAAAACAAGTGCATTTCTCTTTTATAGTTGGCAACAATTTGGTTGATTTTAAAAGAAGTAAAACCCTCCTGTTAGGTTTACTTTCTTCTCGCGAAAATACTGTTTGTAGAAATGTGTAGGTGAGAAAAGGTATTTAAATTGGATATATATTTCAAAAATTTCCCAAATAAGTCATGAAAATCCATGTTAAATATAGTATTTTTTACCATCGTATAAAACAATTATTTTTGATGTAAAGCTCATAATATAAATTATTTTATTCAGTAGATATTCTTCGAAATGCTGCCTAATCAAAATTGTTTTAGTCAGCAAACAGCAAATAATATAAATTTACAAGCATAGAATTACCACTCGGAATATATACTGAAGTGCTAGAAAAACTGCTACCGAATATAATATCATGTAGAGTCCCCGAAAACATGCAAAAGTGCCACAATAAGTCGTGACATGAATTCAACTAATTTGTGGAGATATTAATTAGACAGTTTACATTAAAATTACTGCAGGGCAGTCCACAAAATGGAGAGTGGGAGGTGATGAAAATCTTCCAAAGACAGCACGTTGCAGACAGCACGCAAAACATCCCGGATATGCTCAATTCAGTCATGTCAGTGGAATTAGGTGACCAAGAGAGAGAAATAAACTCAGAAGAATGTTCATCAAGTCACTCTAGGTAACAGCTGTAGACCTGTGTGTGTGGGGGGGGGAGCATTACTCTATTGGATTTGTCAGCATCCATCGGAAGGGACACATAACGTGAATAGATGCAGATGGTCGGAAAGAATAGGAAGTAATCTTTGAATTGTCATACTCAAGTCTAGGCGTATCAAAGATCTAATTTCATACCAACTGCATCCCTCCCATACCATTGCAGAGCCTCCATCAGCTTGAATAACTCATTGTAGGCAAGAGGGATCTATGAATTCGTGGACTTTTCTCCACCCCCTTGCACTGCCATCCATCCGATACTTTTGGAAATGTGATTCGTCAGGTCAGACAACATTTTTCCATCATTAAGAGTCCAATGACGGTGTTTCTGAGCCTATACAGGCCACAGAGCTCCGTTCTGAGTCAATGATGGTAGAGGAGATGGTCTGAGGCAGTGAAAGCCCATATCAAATAGGGTACTTTTCATAGTGCTTATGCTGACACTTGTTGATGAGTTGCATTCAAATCCACAGAAATTTGAGAAATGTCTATTTCACACAACGATTCTTTTCAACCATCGATGATCCTGTTTTGTCAGGATTTTTTTCCCAGCCGCACCTATGTCGGAGACAGAAGTTTTACTGCCTCTTGATATTTGCAGTACACCCTTTAAATGGTTGGGCCTGAAAATCCAAATCTCATTGCTACTTTGGAATTGCTGTGCCCCATCCCTCGTGTTTTGACGATAAGTTCTGATTTAAAGTAACTTAAATCTTGATTACCATCCATTCTAATAGCAGGAATCGATATAATAGCCTCCTACGGGTTGAGTTGGAGGGTCGCCTACTCCCGGCTTATCCCCGGTAAGACCCCCCCAAGAGGTCTAACAGTCTCTACGGTGCCGTCATAACAATCAAACCTCCTCAGACATTTGTGTAATAACTTCCTGTAATGTAATAATATGTATGTAATAACCTCCTCAGACGATGTAATAGCCTACTCAGACACTTGTTGTCTGACGCACTGTCGACCACATCGAGTTATGCTGATTGGTTGAACACCGCCATCATTTGCTTACGACATGATATATAAGTTTTCTGACTCTTCATTATACAATAGTTGATGCAATATGATTAACAATTGCATTTTTTCAACAATTATTTAGATTATGAAATTAATACAATAGAATTTATATAAAATACTATCAAATGATAAAATTTCAGATCGATTAATGTTTTCTGAAGCAAATAGCCTATGACAAACAAATCGGTATTTGTTAATTATTGCAATAACCTTAAAAGCAGTGCAATTTCAAATTTTTAATGAAGAAGTATTCGGATTTGCTCTAATCTGGTAACAGTAATATTTAGATTTTCTTAAGAAAGTACTTGTTGATACAATTGGGGCTATTATATTGTCATTGACATAAATGCACAATTATGGTTATATGTAAATCTAATGTATTTCTGGTTAAAAGAAAAATATTTTAAAATCACAAGCAGCTTGTTATACTTATAAATATTGTCATATCGAAAAGAAAAGTTTTTATTTGTTAGTGTCCTAAAGTATGACATTAGATAGAAAACTGAAAAGTGACATGAGAAAAATTTAAGGCATCTTTAGAACTGTCAGGCAGTTTTACAAAACTCTTGAATAAATCTTATGAAATTCAAATAATCATCGTTTTAACGTATATTTAATAAATGCTCCAAATTTTTAACTTTTCTCTTTCAAATGGACCAAAGAACTTAAGTTTATTCTTTGATGTCGAAAGAAAAATCGACAAACTTTTTCCCCGCGGTTTATTCAACTGCTGAGTTGATAGATTCTATTTTACCATATTTTCTGAAGCAAAAAAAAAGACTAAAGGAAGTTCCAAATGATGGATTACTGCTTAAAGCGAAATAAAAATTTCACCTCATCAGTTTTAGTAGAAATATTTTTCGGAGATGTGGTAAAAATAATAACTTCTTTTGTTCCAAGAATTTAAGCCTGTGAGAAAGCACTTCCCACAACAGATGTTGTGAAACCCCTTGAAAAATGAGTTAAATTTATACTTCATATCCTCACGTGTCGTTTAATAATACTGCGGTTTACTGGAGAGGAGGAAAAATTCCACAAAATTAGAAACATCTCCAAACGTTAAATTTGGACAGAAACTAAAGGGTATCTTTTTATTATTGCTGAATCTTATGAAGCATTATAGTTTATATTTATATACAGATAGATAGATAGATAGATAGATAGATAGATAGATAGATAGATAGA
>JAOUZG010029298.1:589230-607043 GCA_026289955.1 Argiope argentata | reverse complement strand
ATAGATAGATAGATAGATAGATAGATAGATAGATAGATAGATAGATACGAATCTCACACTGATTACTTAGGAATTATTTTCAATTTTAACTGGTCCTTTAAAGAAAAAAAAATCTTGAATGTACTTAATTTAGCATGTCATTCGAAATAATATTATATATTAAAATATTTATTTTATTATTTATCTATCATTAGTTATATTTTTGAACTTACATTCAGTTTTATCACATTGAAATCGGGTCCGAGTTAAGGCTTTAAGCCATTGTTAGCATGAAAGCAAATAGAAAAAGCCTCTAATGGTTATTTATGAAATAATTTGTACAAAATTGATTTTTTTAGAGGAAAGACACCTCTACAGATCAGAAGTAAAAATAAGCACATAAGTAAAAATAAATATATAAACAAAAAATACATAAGTAAAAATAAATGCATAAGTACCCATATTCTGTACTGCCCACAATTTGAAACAGAAGATGAATATTCTTATTCTAATAGTTAGTTACAAAAAAAATCTCGTTTTGTTCCCAGTATATTCATATGTAAGCATACATAAAATTGCTATTTTTTTACTTTTAGGAAATATCGTCAAATATCGTCATATTATAGGTGCTGCAATATTTATCTATGTATTCATAATCTTATAACGAATGAATCTGTAAATTTAATTAAAAATACAGATATATGTTTTTCAAGGCTTCTTCATCCAAAATTTTATTCTTTATAGTTAAATTGAATCAATATCAGCACAAAATATAACAGTTTACATAACATATTCAAAAACGATTTTATGCTGCATACATTCCAAGAAGTATAATACAAAATCAAAAATGAGAAAAATATTACTTTGAGATTATGCCATAAAAAAGATGGCTTTGTTGTCTAAAGCTATTTCCTGATTTCTTAAGCCCTATTTTCACATGCTTTATACTACATATTAAAACACCAATGCTCCGAGGAAAATGAAAATACAAAGCTCTTAAATACACAAGTTGTTTGAAATATAAAGTTTCCACTTGGTTTTGTATATGAAGTTAGAATTTAAAAAAATGTGGGAAAATATTTAAAATAGTTAAGAATATGTAATAGTTAAAGAAAAAAAATATTATAGTATTCAATTCTATGCCTTTTCAATATAAACTACCTAATATATGAAAACCAATTTTCACAGCTATTTTCTAATTTTCGATTAATTTTTTTTCTCAGTTTCAATTAAAGTTTTGAAAATATAAAAAAATATATAAAATTCCAAAAAGTTTTGAAGAAGTGAGGAAATGTTTTTCTGGGCTTATTAAAATTCTGAAAGGTAAAATTAGAAAATCAAGTTGTTCTAAAGCGTGTTTTCCCATATATAAACTTAAAATGCGGTATTCAAAACTTAATTAATTTTCTACTTTCTGCCTAAGCTTAGAAAAATATGTTTTTATTCCCTTCTATACTGAAATACGATTTTATAAAAATAGTAAATATCGATTCGCATATATATACATATATATCTTTATAATAACCTAATTTTCAGAAGGATTTCTAAATTAATTAACTCTTGTAAAACAAAATTTCAATTGCAGAAGAATTACTTTTCTTTGAGAAATTGAGAAAAACAAATCGAATAGATTTATTGAGTACAGCATTTAAAATAAAACAATAAGTAAATCAGTCATAATTATACTGTTTGAATTTAAAATAATATTTCAGCTAATTGTGCTGAAAGTTTGACTCATTTGGATCATTTTATTGAAGAATAACAGCCTCTTAGTTTTGATTTTGCGTAGTGTAATTTTTTGTAGGATTTTTTTTCTTTTAATCTGAATAATTTATATTAAAAAAATTCCATGTTTAATATTAATGGCTTTCACACTATCTGATATTACAATATTTGCGGTGCGACCTCTATGACGAAAAAAAGACATCAAAAAGGTCTATGAGTAGACAATTCCCTAATCGCGTAAAATTTCAGATAAAATTTTATAATACAATAAATATATTATAATAATAGATCAGATATCATAATAACAATTCTGTTCATTATATTATAATCAAAACCCCTTTTTAAAATCATTTTAATTTTTTCTTTATTTTTACATTCTGTAATTATATGGTAGAAATTTCATTGGAAAAACTCACTGAACATACTTTTATATTATAACATTGAGTATATCCGAGCTCTGAAGAATTGATGGGTGTGATGTCAGAATTCTAAGATATCAGACGAATTATCCTTGTTAAATAAAGGAACGAATATAATCCCACAATTCTACCCCCCCCCCAGCATAACTAACTTTGGCATTGAGCAAAAATTTAAATGACTGGACCTCCACGATAGCTTTAGTGGGAAATCAGATTAAATTCTAAGGACCATTACTGACCAAGGTATTCTTCCCGTAGGAATCCCATTCTGTCATAGGAAAGAGGGTAGCCTTGCTCCATTATTTCTGTACCCACTCCTGTGGCAAGAAGTAGCCAAGGTGCTAGAAGGTTCTCATATGATGTCCCCCGCCGGGTGGAAGCAGGAGATAGATGTTAAACAAATGGTATTGAATATGATTAAGCTGTTTGGTATTCCAGACAGTGAAATTCCGAAGTAGGACAAAATGTGTCGATTTCAGCACATTTTTATTTATTACAACCCTATTACATCTCACCGACTCGCTTGCAATTTCCAACTTCACATTTTCTTTGAAAGTTTTTCTTCTATTTGAGATCAAACGGTAATGAGAAACCCGTTAAGCCTTATCTATAAAAAAGTATTTGTTTAGCGTAATATATGGCAAAACGTACTTCATGATGAGCAAACAATCGCAATGGGAAAAAACAAATAGTTGTCCAGGAGAGAGAACAATTTGTCAATTTCCAATTAAAGTTAAAGTTTAAAAAAATTATATTCTAATATTTAAAGTATTTTGAAAAATACAATTACTAAGAATGCGCTTATGATATTAATAAAGAATAAATATAAGGCACGTATTACAAAAGGACTATAATGAAAACTAAAAAAACTAAACGATAATTTTCTGAGAGCGAAATTAATTATCTAAAAGTAATAAATCGTAAACAAAAAGTAAGATGACGTCATTTCATAAAAACGACGAACAAAAAGCCATTGATAATAAGTTGAAGGAAAATATAATATAATCTTAATTATTTCTGTTGAAGCAAAACATTTTTGTCTTTGTGTTCTTTTTAGGTTTTAAAACAATAAGACATGATTTTTAATTGTTGCTTTTAATTATAGGGGAAAAAATACATTGTGCAAATCTAAGAACTCGATTTCCTGAATGTAATGAATCAATGCATTTTAATGAATCGTGCCAAAATAAAACACAGAATCTTTTAAAGAGGCATACGTACTATTAAAGCTATACTGGTAATTTGATTTGAGGTAAAAAATGCAGATGAATTACTTTTTGAAAATGCATCTGCTTTCAAATAAGAATACTTAATAGTTAAAAATGCAATACTGGTAGAAGCAGCTAAAAATATTTTTGACTGTATATTTTGGAAACATCAAAATTTTCTAATCAAAACAATATCATGATTTCACATGATAAAAAATAAATCAACTATCATTCCAAATTAAAAATTTAAAAATGTAATTTTCACAAGAAATGATACAAATATGAAATATGATATTTTTTAGAAAATAAATGCAATGAAACGTTCTTTATGATATTTTACAATACATCTATTACTAATTCAATTAAAAAGTTTTATTTTAGGCAAATATGGCTTAATATCTACAAGGCATCTTCTATAATCGGAGCGCAGCATCTAATTTGTAAACTTTTTGTAATAGTCATGCATCTCTTAACAAATGGTCTAAGTGAAATGTATAATTATTAAATTGAGGTAAAAAATGCTGATTAATTACGACTTTTAAATTTTTACTTATATCCTCTGCTCTGTGAATAATATTTAACAAAATATTCTTGATACAATAAGACTTTAAATAAAAAAAGTGGCATTCTAATCAACTAAATCAATCATAAAATTTGATCTATTTATGAAATTTCAATATCACTATTCAATAAAAACAGTGTTGTTACTTATGGCACTTGCCATGCCCTCCGCTGATACATCAGCAGATTTTATGCCACAAAATATGCGTCTCGATTTCAAATTTGAAATTTCAAACTTTTAGAAACTTTCAATTTTGATATTCCAAAACTTGCCGGAAAACATTAAATACAGTATAAAAAGATAGAAAATTACTTTACATTTATCTGAAATGATTTTGAAATTAAGAACTGATTCTCCAAAGGATATTATTATTATTATTATTTGTTTTATATTTTGAAGAAAACATTTTTCTTTATTAGATATATTTCAATAATTTCTGATAATTAAAGTTCTTGAACCAGCATTTTAAACCTATTATTAACAAGAATTGAAAATCTTACTTCTTTTAAATATATTCAAATTATCGATATTAAATATTTAAACAACTAATTTCCCGAAAAATAAGCTTGATTGGTGCTAATTAGCTATACTTGTGAAATTTTTGCAAATGAGTGACGTTAATTACTTTACTTTTCCTAAAAAGTTCTTTCTTTTTCAGTCTAATTTCTTGATTAAAATTCATCGCGCCGTTGTGCTATTAAAATGTTTAATTATTCCTTCTTCTCAGCCTCGTGTTAAGATCCTATCATTTTAAAGGTGAAGCATATAATTTTTTTCGTTTTAAAAATAATGAATTAAAGATAAAAAAAATATTATCAAAAATATTGATTGGCAGATTCTTTTTGAAAAGAAAATTTTATAATTGCTCTAATTTTGCCACATTATACCGGGTGTCCAAAAAGTTCCCGTACTCCAAATTTAAAAAAATCATTGTCCATGATTTTTTTTCAAGTATATTAAATTTTTCCATACGAGTAATGGAACCCTGGACATGCTTGAAGCTTTTTTCGGTGATCGACTTATCTCAAAAAATCTTTGACTACCTCGATCCCCTGATCTAACCATCTCGGACTTTTTTTCTGTGGGGATATTTAAAGGACAAAGTTTATGAAGGTGATCCTCAAACAATAGATGAATTGAAAATCGTAATTACCCAAAGGATACAAGAAATGACTCCTAGCATGTTAAAACACGTTTCGAAAAACATGCGCAAACGAGTTCAGTTTTGTCTCCAAGAAAGGGGTGGACATTTTGAACATTTATTATAAATGTAAGCTCAGTATTTTTTCCTTAATAATGTTAAAAGTGCTTTTTATCAAAGGCATGAAAATAATTCTTGTAAACCCGTTGTGTTTGTAAAATAAATTCGCAAATCATCAGTACGGGAACCTTTTGGACACCCGGTACATCATATTGTTACAAATAAGTATTTCAGCATTGCTATAATACAGGGTGTTCATTAATTAGTGTCGGGGTTTCCGTACCTCATAACTTTCAAATAAAAAATATTACGCAAAAACCAATAAAGTATTCGTAAATTACAACTCAAAGAATTTTATTAATGATATTAAAAAGAGTAATGAATTTGCCAATGGCTGCCCCTCGTGACTCGTAACACATCGAGGCAAAATTCGATTTCCCTCCAAGTGCTCTTCAGCATTTGTGGGGTAACATTTAGGATCTCAGTAACAATTCTGCACAAGGTAGGGTACAGGGGTCTAGTGCCCAATGTTATTCACAAACCTCTATAGAAAGAAACGCAGCAGTGTTATATCTGGCGATCTCGTAGGCCATGTGATTGGTCCACCTCTTCCACACCATCTAGTGGGAAAGTTCTCGTCTAAAAATTCATGTATATTCATGCCCCAATGTGAGGGTGCACCATTCTGTAGAAATATAACATGTGGCTAATGTTGCTGCATCTGAGGAACCACATACATCTCCAGCATGTCAAGGTATGTCACGGAGTTTATTGTTATTTCAGCAAAGAAGAAAGGTTCAATAACTTCGATATGTGATAAAGCGTACCAAACATTCACCTTTGGGCCATCTCTTTACAATTCTCGATAATCGTGCGGGCTCTCCTCATATTCTACAGTTATATTAATTCACTTTTTCGGATACATGAAAAGCGAATTCGTTAGTGAAGAACCATTTTCGAAGGTAATTTTCATCATCCTCATCGAGGTAAAACTTGTTCAGCGAACTTAAAACGACGAGGTTTATCATTCGGGGGTAAAGCTTGCACTATTTGCACTTTGTAGATATACAGATAAAGGCGTTTATGGAGAATGTTCCATATCCTTCCATATTCCACGTAAATTTCTTTGAGTTGCATTTTACGAATACGTAATCGGTTTTTGTGTAATATTTTTTATTCGGAAATTATGAGTTACAGAAACCCCGACAATAATTAATGAACACCCTGTATAAGTCTAATAGTAAGAAAAAGATATTTACTGGGACTCTTAATGATATTGAATGGATGCTCAATCAATGATCTCTTGACCTTGGCGACAAAGTATTCGACCATTGAGAGTTTCTGCAAATTTTGGCGACAAAAAAGGAATGTTCTGTAAAATACAAGAATTTTGACTATATCTTTATAATATCTGGAGGTTCGTGTGGGAAGTTCCATGTCTGTAAAAAATCCAAAGTGGAAGTGACAGAAGTAATTCAAAAGATCACCTTTTTGGAGAGCTAATTGCAGATTTGAGCTGGTGATGGGGTCACTTTCATTGTGTAGTGATTTCATCAGATATTTGGTGTCTACTTGTGGAACGTTAGTTCTACAAAGTTTGACCCGTATACATATGATTCTTCTCTTTTTCTGTACTTCTTTTTTAATAAATTCATGGAATAAAACTTAATCTTCTGTAATTCAGCTTGTAAGTCTTCTTTCACCCATTTAACGATTTATGAAATAATATTTGAGCTTCATAATTCAGAATTTGTTTAATCAGTACCCGAAATAGTGTATATTTTTCCTTTCTAATGACGACTGTATAATATTAACAAGTGTAATGTATAATTTACATCATGAAATTTATGTTGCTATGCTTTCAACAAAAAATTGTCCATCTATATCATTTAATTTTGGTTCCATTTGACATTATAAACCTATTATAACATATCTGAGGTGAAGTTACTTAGATAAGAATAATAGAATGTATCTTGGCAAAATAAGTTACAAAGACTTAGCAAATTTTCATCCAATATTTATATAAGACAATATAAACAGCATTATTTTCATTAACAAACATTAATTATCCTAAGCTTATAAAATGCAAAATACTTTGAGAAAAATTTTAAACTTTATGGAATACAAATGTTTAAAACTTAAAGTTTAACAAAAAAAATAAGCTTCCTCAGAAAGTCATTTCCATTCATTAGCTTCAAAAATCCCTTAAAGAAAATTTTTCTACTCCTATAAGTTCTGTTTTATGAAATTTAAAACATGATTTAATATTTATTAAAAAATGAAAAATATTTGGTATCGTCAAAAAATAAATGCATTATTCATAAATTCAACATCAATCTTTATTACACAATATTTTTTCAAAACTTTGAGAAATACATATTTAATTTTATTTCATTAGTTTGATTCTCATCATTAACTTATTTACAGTTTATAATGTAATATCTACCTGTATCAAATTTAATTTGGTCCAAAAATTGAAATTAAGAATGAATAATGTGTTTTCTATACTCCCCATTTCCCTAAGGAAACACTTGTTAGAATTAAATCTATGGTTTCCTTCGAAGCGTATAGCGCATATAATAGTTTGCCAAAAGCCATATAGACAGATAATGCAAATACATTGCACTATAGTATTCATAGATACTATAGGATTTATCTGGGTGTCGAATTAACTTGTCTGGTTTCAACATTTATCAGACACAAACTATATCATTGCACGATTACTACCCTTCTAAATGAGCAGAACTAGTTTGAATGGACAATAGGGAATGCTTATATGCATTCCATATTGTAAGGAATTCAAAATTATGAGGAAATTCATTGTAAAATAAAGAAAAATAATTACTCGTTATTTAAAAGAGTATTCTTTTAATAACGAAAGTTTCTGGACAATGAACCTGTATAATATGAATATTACGAGAATTATGTACAATATTTTAGATGACTTGTTTAAAAGATCTAGCTGAAATTAAACTTATCATAGAAAATTATCATCTTTATCTACAATTTGAATTATTTTTTGAATTATTTTTCTCGTAATGAATTATATTTTATAATTAGTATTATACTAATATGAGAAACTTATAGGTATCTACGGCAATTTGGTTTCTTAATTTGAATGTGCACATTATTTGAAATTTTCCTTTGTTTCTAGAATTTTTTACGAAAATAATGTTAAATTTTAATTCATAATATGGCAGTATAAAGCTCAAAAAAATATTTAGGGTGTGGCACTCAGAAAATATTATGCATATATTTATTTAAATATAGAAATTCATTTAATAATTATTTAATAATATAGTTTATTTTAATATTTTTTAATAATAGACATCATTTTAATATGTTTATATAATTATAAACATATTTATTTACTAAAAAGTTTTTTTTAATCATTTTTTATACAGACTACTTTAATATTTATTAAATAATAAATATAAAGTAGTATTACTACTAAATTAATAATATTACTGCAATAGTTATTTAATACGAAAGACCAAATTTATTAATTTAATAATACTGACTATATTAATATTTATTTATTTTAATATTTATTCAATAATACAGAGTGTTCAGTATTTATTTAATAATACAGACTATTTTATTAGTTATGTTTTTTTAATATTTATTTAACAATAAAGAATAATTTAATATTTATTTAACAATAAAGAATAATTTGATATTTATTTAACAATAAAGATTAATTTAATATTTATTTAATAATACAGATTAATTTAATATTTATTTAGTAATACAGATTAATTTTACATTTATTTATTAATGCAGCTTAGTTTAATATTTATTTGATAATACATATTACTTTACTATTCATTTGATAATACAAACTACGTAATAGAATAAGTCTATTTAATTGAATATTCTTATATAATAATGGAATTTACTTATCCTAGGCATATTTTATTGAATATACTTATATAATAACGGAATTTACTTATCCTAGGTATATTTTATTGAATATACTTATATAATAATGGAATTTACTTATCCTAGGTATATTTTATCGAATATACTTATATAATAATGGAATTTACTAATCCTAAGTATATTTTATTGAATATACTTAGAATGAGTGTATTCAATTTCCGCTGCTACTAATTGCCAGTTCAGGATAGTGGCCAGAACAACGTGTATAATTGTGATTTTTTTTTAAATTACCAATTCATCTGTAGTTGAAACTGAAAAATATTTATATATAATCCATATGTGATTAGTATTTAAATATTTCCTCCGTAAAAACGTGATTTGATTTTTAAAAACATTGCTGAGTGAAAGATAGTCTTTCAGATATTGTATTTTTATATGTCTATAAGACCTTCCTTAAATTACAATCTAAGAATGATTTGTTGTTGTTTTTTCAAAAGAGAAAATATAACTTATTTGATGTATTTGCAATATAAATTCGTGTTCAAGATATTAAACAACCTTTAATCATTAATTTAAGGAATGCTTAATATAGTTCACCTTAAGCATCTTTCAAAGCAATACTGCGAAACCCTTAGCGCGAAGTCCTCAGCAAGACATCATCATTTTATTTTTAATTTGCATCCAGTCCTGCATTGAAAAGATCCCCGGTGCAGATTCCCGCAGGTGTGAAAGAAAACAGTTGTTTCCCGCGTCACAGAGAACCCAACAATACCGAAGATGCAAACTGATGAATGACACTGCCTTTGAGATAAGCTCGGTAAACAAAAGATGCTATCGCTGCCATGGATGCAAAACTATTGTTCGGAGCTGAATTGGGAACCAAAGGAAGGAAAGAGACTTTATAAGAGAGTTGCCATCGTGAGAGGGGGATACGGAAGAAGATATTGCCATTTCAGGAAAATTCATCAGGATGATTAATGGGAATAACTGTACCGAGAAGACCAGCCAGTATAATTACGGGAAAGTTTCTGCTTTCAGGAATATAAATTCTTTGGTTTTTAAAATTCTTTGATATTTACGATCAAGGGATTTTGTTCTTGGGATAGTTTATCTGATCGGAATTCATCGCCGGGACTCGTATCGAGGGGAAATGTTTATAAACTATGGTTAGATTGATAGAAATCAGTTATCTATAATTAATTTTAAGGGAATAGTGTGCAGTAATAATGGATGTCTTTTAAATTTCAAAGGTTGTATTAATATTTCATTTGAATCGAATGCTGAAATTTTTTGAAATGCTAATAATAATTCGATATAAGTTTTCAACTATTACATTCATTTTTTTCTTTATTCTAGAATAAAATGCTCCTAAAATTATAAACTGATATATAATAATAAAAGTCATTCCATTTTTTTATTTACTTTTATGTTCCATTACGATAAATTGATTGTACTATGGCTTTATATCACAATCACATTATTATAGGATTATTATTATATAATTATGCTTATAAATAAAATTATAATATATATTACGAAAATATGTAATTGTTTCAAAATGTATGATATAATAATTATTATATGAATTTTTGTTATATTATTCACCATGTATTAATCATTATTGATAATGTAAGATTGATGCATCGTAACGAAAATTTATTATCTTCCTTTCCTATTGATTCTTCGGATCAATTACAATTATAGTAATATATTCACATATAGCTATAAATAGCTATAACAGTTTATAATGTTTAGCTTCCTTTTTTACTTTACTTTTAGAATGAATGATTGTTAATGTATTATATTCAAATATTTTCTTTAAACTGAAATATATATAGAATGACTTAACTTTTGAATTTTAATTCTTAGCACTTTGAAAAGTAATCTGATGTATACTTATTCTCTTAATACAAGGGCTTATTAATTGTAAGATGAAATTGATCGAAAAATTAATTTCCATCATATTGCCACTCAATAAGTATTTTTAAAAATAAAAATAATAAAATGTCAATACGATAAGCAATCATGAATAGTTCCTGAAGGAAGTCATATGAGGGTAAAAGATTTATAAATTTAAAATATGCAGGATAAATTAAAGCTTGTTTAATCATTCAAATTACAAAAATGATTTAAGATTTTTAAGAACATGGGTTTGTGTAAAAAAAATTGGACAACTTATCAATAAGATGTTACATTTATTCTAGTTAGACTAATTTATTCATTTTCCAAATTTAATTCTTGGTGACCCTGATGTGAGAAGTAAAATAAATGATTAACCATTATATTTTTTATTAAGTTCTATATTAAATATGTTTTGCAAAGTTATATGTTTTAGTTTAATTATAATTTGAATGTCTGGAGTTATTAACAAAATAATTCATCGACAACATTAATGATATAAGAGCTTTCGAAAAAAAAGATTTCATAATTAATAAAAGAGTTTGATTTATTTCTAACAAATATAAAGTTATTTATCAATTTATCACTTATTTTCAAAGACATAAAAAATGAAATTTATGTTAATTTTAACTCTGTAGGAAAAAAATAATCATAACAATTCAATTATACAATACATTCCACAATCAAAAGCAATGAAACGTAAAGAAACCAGTATTAGGAAAAAAGTTTTTTTTTATTTTTAAGGGGAATCAAATCTTTTTAATTATATATAGAGTCAAAGCATTTATAAATAAAACTAAAAAATAATATTTATAATTGTGGTACATCCTAATTAAAGAAACTATAATGATTGGAACTTAAAAATATGAAGATTATTTCTTGATATAATGGGCCGCCGTGGCCTGGTGGTAAGGTCTCTGCTCGTTAATCGTAGGGTTTGAGATTCGAGATCCCATTCCTTCGTCGTTTAAAGGGATCTACTTCAGGTGTCGTCCTCATCATCTGACCATGGTTCAAAATTAAAAGATACGTCCCAAAATATCCCAAGTGTTGTTTTACAACGTGAAATTAACATAAATAAATTTCACGATGTGGTTCTTAATAAATTACTAATTGTTACCATTCATGAATTACTAATGAATCCCTATTCATAAAAACATGATCTAGCGTGTGTGTGTGTGTTTCGAGTTCGTATGAGCAAAATCTACTAAATTGCTTGAAAATACATTTGATGAAAAATGTATTTACTCGTAATAAGTTTTTATAAATTTAGGTAGAATATTTTTTTAAATTTTATTATAATTTCCATTAATTAAAAAATAAACAAGATGTTAGATTTGGGGGGGGCATAAATGTTTAAAAATTGACTAATTGCTCTTTTTTAAATTCACAAATTACTTTTTAATAGTACTAATAAAATTGAAGCGCATGCTTTTTTCTTTAATTAGCAATTAAATGCCATGTAATGAATGATTTTTTAATATATTTTGAATGCAATGAAGTGTAAACCATTTTCATTTATTTCTCAAACATTTAAACACACAATTTTTTCCTCTTCTTGAAATTTAAGAAAGAAAAATTAGATTTTCTCACGGTAAATTACAAAATAACTTTATAAATAAAAAAGCTTTCACCTGTTTAGCAGTCTGGTACGAATTGTTTCTTGGTCATCTTAGCTTTTCACTTCACTAAAAGTGAGCTCTAGTTTATTTTTAAGCTGACTCACTAGCGATTATGAGCCCAGTTATTATCCCTAGACTAAATAGCTTCACAAACCATAACGTGAGTTTTTGCGCTACAGCTTAAGTAATTCTTTAAAAGGATTTAGTTACGTTAGTCTGAGTAAAAGGATTTAGTTAGATCCTTTCTTAAATCTTCATAAGGAAACATTCCAAAGAATAAACTGTTAAATAAAATGAATTGGATTGGTAAATTTAAAATTCCACTCAGAAATATTATTAAATGTAGAAATTTTGTTTGTTCAAGCAAAAGCAAATTAATTTCCCATTGAACTGTGAATGTTAGAGTTATATTGTTTATACAATATTCTTGATATACTGCTGTTGTTATTTTCCTAAGGCTCTTGCCGTGGACAAGCTAGCTGAGGTAGTCAGCGATTTCAGCTTAATCAGCGTCTCTTGTTTTGCAGTAATGCCAACTAGGCACGACTTTTGCGCGAGTTTTCCTGGCGGGTACTACCCGAAGAAATTGTTTTTTTTTTCTATTTAAGGTTTAGACAGGCATTGTGCATTCAACAAAAAATAATTTTACTCCTCACCTGGAGATAATGTATCCGTTATCTTATAAATCCAGTTGTTCTACAGCCTGTCTTATTAATACAATGTAATAAGATATCAATAGTAATTCCGCATCATAAAAAATAAGAGTAATAAATCCCAAAAAATAGAGCTCTAAAGGGTTGTTAATTCTCAGTGATTTAAATAACAAGGAAAACATTTTTGTTGATTAACAATTATACGATATGTATAAAGAAATTTAGAAATTGTGACAATTGTTTACACTAAAATTAGGGAATTATAGAAATAGGATTAAAATGGAGATTAAAGATAAATTTCTGATGGTTTAATTATTTTAGAGGAATTTATTTTCATTTCTAACCGAAATTCTGTATATAAAGTTTTTTTTATAATGAAAGTTGCTGTTGATACATGCACGCTCCCATCTGATAGCAATTGCAAAGAAAACATGCTTTTGATGCCCGCCGTAATCCTTTCGGCAACAACTGACGTAGGTATTCATGGTGCAAAGTTTGAATCAAAACCCACAATAACATAAATTATTCTCATCTATATTAATGTTTTAGTGTTGTCTTGTGTAATCCCAATAAAAAATTTAGAAAAAAGGAAAATTTTGAACCGTCATTATTTTATGAAATGGACTCAGGATTTTATGGCAAACCAAATGTAGAAAGTGTAAAGGGTAGGATAGATATTTTTAGATATGTGGATAAATTTTATAAATGTATATACTAACTAATTAGATACCAGCTATTACGAGTTGGCGACAAGTTGAATCGGAATATTGGTTGTGTTTGCTTTTAATTTATTCAGGATTCTTTAAAGAAAATTTCTTGAATAAATACTTCCCAAATATTAATTTTGAACATCAAATTTCGACATCATCAAATCCATGTTTTTTAACAATCCCATACCATGTTGTTCAATTTGTACACAGCCCATACTATTACGCTCTTCAATGCGTCAAAGCACAATTAAAAAAGTAACAGACCATTAAACATGTGCTTTTACTTTCACTCATATATTAAACAAAATCCTTCTTCCATAGCTTTCAATTAAGAAAGAAAACTATAATATTGGGCTGAATAGCCGGATTTGTTAGGCATTGAATTTGCATCCTTTCGCATACGAGTTCGAACTCGCCCGCCAAAGATTCTTCGTGTGTGTGATGGCTGCCGCACGTTAAATTTGTCATGATCACAAAGTTCTCCACGTCGAGGGTAATCCCACTGTTGGTTCTGGCTCAAAGTTGATCGTTCTCTGTTCCAGATCTAAATTACGATCTGTGGATGAATGAATGAAAATGCATGATTGAAGTTCGACCCGTGAAAAGGGTTTGTGACGTGTGGGAGGTAGAAGTCTGACATCTGCTCTAAGGTGCTCAGGTGTCTATACCCTCAGAACTCTTTGTACTGCACTCCTCTTTCCATAGTAAAGCGGAACACGAGAACAACAACAACTATACTATTAAATATGCATTATATATATGCTATATTATTAATATATAGATATTTTTCTGTTGTCGTTGTAAAGCAGAACACGATAACAACAACTGTACTATATATTTAATAGTATTATTGTTGTTATCGTGTAGCACTTTGCAACAGAAACAGAACAAAAAAAAATATCTCAAATTCAGTTCATCACTTAAACTTATTGTTGAATACTGTTAAAAACGACAAAATTCAGTGAAACTTTGTTAAAATATTACTCATTAATATCAATAAAAAATTTTTTTTTTATTTTTCAAATTTTAAAACTGTTTGAAAATTAATTCCTTGCTATAATATTTTTGGACATTATAGCCGAAAAAATATTTAAATATTATTGAGTTTAAATACATAAAATTAAAATTAAAATTTCAAAATTGTGACAACTAAACGCATATTACCGTAATAAAAAATTTAGTGACAATTTAGTCAGCGTGCCAATTTATCTGTATTTCACAGCGAAAACGCACAAACAAGTAGAATCAATAACACACACATTCTTTTTTACTGTTAGCATAAATTTTTCTTAACAATTTTCATTTATAATCGTGACTTTCCTAATTTCCAATCTACTAATTAAAAACTTATGCATTAATTTCTTTCAATATAAATTACATAAAAAACTGTTACATTTCTTATTTCGCAAAAATAATAGCTTTCAGTAAATTTTTCAAGCAAATAAAAAGTTTTCCCCCCGAAAAGGAACTCTTTCTTTTTTTCCTAAGAATGTAAAGTAACAAATGATCTAAATTCGTCAATAAATTTTCGAGAGCGTCGCAGGAAGCAATTCTGTCACGAATTTCGAGGGACAGAGACTCTCCTCTCATCCGGGGCATTGAAAAATTACAGTCAACAGAAACGAAAAAGTAAACTAGAAACTGTGAAGTAGTAAATGAGTTTCCGCTGACAAAGTAACGTTTTCGTTAAAAATAAACTTGGATGCAGTTGATGGACGGACTTTAAAAAACGATGCGTTTTCATTCGGAAACTTTTTAACCATTGGGGATTCGTGCTGCGGATTATCAACAATCTAACATTTACAAGGAATACTTTTTTTTACTAGCCAATATTCAGCCTGAATTTTTTATGGTTTTTATTTATTTATTTATTTACTAGCCGCCTTTGGCGACCATTCTTTTCGCCAGTATTATGCTCGCTAAAATTTTCATATATTTTATGTAGCTGTGTCTCATAACAGGTTTTTCACCAAAATATTTTTAAACCAAACAAATTTTGATAATCATATTCATTTATAGTATTATTTTCTTCAGATGTTCTGTTCATTGTACTACTCATCTTTCTCTTTCTATGCGAGCAATGATTGTCCCAGAATTGATATTTTACTTACATGGTGGAGGGAAAGGTCTAACATTCTACGTTTTTATAGAATAAGGAGATTCAAATTTTCATAAATGTAAACACACCAAACAAATAAAGACACAATTGGTTTTCAAGAGATGCGAAAGTTTAAAAACAGCTTGGAAAATGCCGCGCACAGACGAAATAATGGTGACACACACACTGCCTTCTTTTCTTTATTTTTCTATTCTTTTTTCTTGACTACTTTTCTTTCTACAAATCCTTTTTGCCCTCTGTTATTCTTTTTTTCTTTATTTACTACTTTATTTTGAGCAGACATAGATTAAATATCCATACAGACTAATAATAAAAGTAACTATTTTCTTTCTTTTTTAAACATCCCGTTATCTATAAATGAAAATCAACTGACTTCGCGCATTTCTTTCTAAACAAATGATAATTTATTACTTCTTGCTATCTTACTCAGTGTGGGGGAAGGAAATGATTTTTGGCTGGAAAGTATGAAAAGTGTCGTTTTAACTATTTTCATCGCAGTTTTTTTCATTTTTTCTCTCCATAAGAACCATCCTCGTGTCTTAACAAAAATATTAAAATAAAAATTAGCCGAATCGGTCGAGCCGTTCTCTAGTTTTGCGCTTAGCAACGCATTTCGAGCTCCATTTTTATTAATATAGATTATTTACTTATTTTGTTAAATTAGAATTCTAAAATTTCGATTGAATTTTTTTTAATATTTAATTAATGAATGAATAGAATAATGAATGTAAGAAAAACGCCATATGGTTTTCTATAAAAGAAAGAATTTATTCAATAATTTTGTAACATTTAAAATGATGAATAACGGAATAAATAAAAAGCAAAAATTTAAGGGAGAAAAATAAAGAGTTATTAAAATATTGATAAAATTTTACAAAATATTAAAAAATAACTTTTTTCAACAAAACCAGAGAAACTGGGATGTTGATAATAAGAAATTCATCTACTCTGAGTTACTCAAGAAAAATTAGTAACTTTAATAGAAAATATTAATTACGAACAATATATGGTAGGAATACACTGAAACAAATGCTGATTAAAGAAATTGATGATTTATTTCCGTAATATTCCAGAAAATAAATGATGCCTTCACAGAGGGACCAAAATTCAAGACGTCCATAAAAACTATATTTGTCGACGCTAACATAGAGCACACCATTAAGTAGATTTTAACTAAATCAATCCTCGTAAATTATGTAGACAGTCTGCTCTGTTATCAACACACTAAAGTCATTGCTTCCTTCTCATAAATTTATAAAGGTTTTTCTGTAAAACTTGGAAACGTGACGTCAGATGGAGTTTTCTAGAAGAATCTCTATATTACGAATCCTAACATATACAGGATAATTATTCAAGAATTTTACAGATCTAACATTTTTTGATTTGTGAAAGGCGGTGGTTATAGATCTGGTAGATCTTAAAATCCATTTATAATAGCCGTAAATATGCATTACTAGTAATGAGACTGAGACTGAAATATCAAGGAAGCTTTATTGCAGATTCTTCCAATATTCTTAAAGTTCTATTTTTTTTTTCAATTTTATTTATTTAAAACTGTTTTTTACTTCTTTTGGGAGCTCGCAATTCCAATCATTTGAAAATCTTTATAATTTTGCGGTATAAATTGAAAGAGAGAAAAATAATTTATCTGTTAACGCATTAAATTTGCCTTTCAAATTAATTTTTAAAAATTGATTAATCTTAAGTACATTATTTTTCATTTAATATTTTCATCTTTTACTTAGAAGGACAGTCATTATTGAAACCAATATTAATCCAATAACCCCGTGTGTGTGTGTGTGTGTGTGTGTGTGTGTGTGTGTGTGTGTGTGTG